>MCJB01037940.1:30536-132035 GCA_002018475.1 Nicotiana obtusifolia
GGGGGGGGGGGGCACAAACCCCTACTGTTCAGGCTCTAGGGCACGCAACTACCGTATATAAGACCCCGGGTGCACTACCCGTGGGCAGAGCGCAGCCAGTGGCGGCAGCTATATGCCCACATCAGCTGTGGCAGGTGATCTGCATTGACTATTGGATAGATTGACTAGGTTACAAACTCTTGTCTTTGGGGGTGAGCGATATGAGGACCCCCAAGACTTTGTTGATCAGTGCAGGGACAGACTACACGACATGAGGATATTGGAGTCCCATGGGGTGGACTTTACAACCTTTCAGCTGGAGGGCAGGGCTCGTAAGTAGAGGTAGTCATATCTCCTCGGCAGACCAGCAGGTTCTCCTCCCTTGACTTGCGACTAGTTCACACGTGTCTTTTTGGACATATATATTCCACCCTCTCAGAGGGAAGAGTTGCAGTTTCAGTTTGAGTAGCTCCAGCAGGGCCAAATGTCAGTGACTGATTATGAGGCGAGATTCTTTGAGTTGTCTCGCCATGCACTCATGATACGTACGACCGATGCAGAGAGAGTATGGAGGTTTGTGCTGGGTTGCGTCTCTTCTAGCCAGGCCACTATGGTCCGAGAGGTTGAGATGGGGACCTCTTACGAGCTAGTTGTAGAGATAGCTCGGAGGATCGAGGGTGCACGTCAGCGTGGTCGAGAGTAGGCTACGAGGGATAAGCAGTTTTGGTATTCTAGGGAGTGCAGTGGTGCCCCGGCTAGGGGCAGGGGTCAGCTCGTGAGGGGTCAGTCTAGCAGGCCCACATATCCAGTACTGCCGCCTCCTCGGGGTGCTCCAGTGCGGCCCTACTTCAGCGCCATGCCAGAGAGTTCCTACCAACCACCAGCTATTCAGCAGTCCTCCGCTCTAGGGCTTTGTTACGACTGCTGGGATCCTGGTCACATGAAGATGTTTTGTCCTGGACTTCGGGGCAAGGCAGTACAGTAGGTCACCGGCCCATGATTTCGGCACCAGCTGCCGCACCAGCCATCCGGCCGTCTAGAGGTGGAGGGCAGGTGGGTAGGGGCCATCCTAGAGGTAGGGGTCTGACATATGGAGACCAGGCAGGTGGTGCTCCAACTAGATTTTATGCTTTTTTGGCCAGACCAGATGCAGTGGCCTCAGATACCGTGATCACAGGTACTATTACTATCTGTGGTAGGGATGCCTCGGTACTATTTGATCCAGGGTCTACATATTCATATGTCTCATCTCTGTTTGCTCACTTTCTAGGTGTTTCCCATGAGTCCCTGAGTGCTCCTGTTTATATGTCCTCTCCTATGGGCGATTATGTTGTTTTAGATCGGATCTATCGGTCCTGTGTTGTTACATTTTATGGTTATGAGACTCGAGCGGATCTTCTATTGCTTGATATGATCGACTTTGAGGTCATCCTGTGCATGGACTGGTTGTCTCCATATCACACCATCCTTGATTACCATGCCAAGACTGTTACCTTGGCGATGCCAGAGTTGCCTAGATTGGAGTGGAGGGGCTCATTCGTTAGTACATCCAGTCGGGTTATCTCTTTTCTGACGGCTATACACATGGTCGAGAAGGGTTGTTTGGCTTATTTGGCCTATGTTCGGGATACTTCTGCAGAGACTCCGGCGATTGATTTAGTGCCTGTAGTCCAGGTGTTCATCGTTGTGTTTCCTTCTGATCTTCCACGCATGCCACCAAATCGTGATATCGGTTTCTGCATTGATTTGGCTCCAGGCACTGAGCCTATTTCTATTCCACCGTACCGTATGGCTCCGAAAGAGTTGAAGGATTTGAAGGAACAACTCAAGGAGTTGCTAGCATAGGGGTTTGTTAGACCGAGGGTATCACCGTGGGGTGCACTGGTGTTATTTGTGAGGAAGAAAGATAGGACTATGCAGATGTGCATTGATTACCACCAGTTGATCAAAGTCACCATTAAGAACAAGTACTCGTTGCCGCGTATTGATTATTTGGTTGACCAGTTGCAGGGTGCCAGGGTATTCTCTAAGATAGACTTTAGATCAGGGTACCATCAGTTTAAGATTCGGGATTCGGATGTTTCGAAGACTGTTTTCTGGACTAGATATGGCCATTATGAGTTTCTAGTAATGTCCTTTGGCTTGACTAATGCTCCAGCGGTGTTCATGGATTTGATAAGCAGGGTGTTCAAACAATATATTGATTCGTTTGTCATTGTCTTCATTGATGACATTTTGATCTACTCGCGCAGCATGGAGGAGCACGAGCAGCATTTGAGAGTGGTGCTTCAAACCTTGCGGGAACAGAAGCTATATGCTAAGTCATCCAAGTGTGAGTTTTGGCTAGATTCTATAGTATTCCTGGGACATGTTGTATCGGCAGTATTAAGGTTGATCCCAAGAAAATTGGGGCAGTTCAGAGTTGGCCTCGTGCCACCACAACAACCGAGATCAGGAGCTTCTTGGGGTTAGCATGTTACTATCGCCGATTTATGGAGGGCTTCTCATCTATTGCCGCACCTTTGACTAGATTGACCCAGAAGGGTGCTTCGTTATGATGGTCAGATAATTGTGAGGCGATCTTTCAGAAGCTCAAGACAACATTGATTTCACCACTGGTGTTAGTGTTGCCTTCCGGTTCAAGAACTTATACTATGTATTGCGATGCTTCACGCGTTGGCTTGGGATGTGTATTGGTGCAGGAGGGGCGAGTTATTGCATATGCTTCACGTCAACTGAAGCCCCATGAGAAAAATTACACGGTGCATGATTTGGAGTTGGCTACGATTGTTCATGCTCTTAAGATCTGGAGGCATTATTTTGATGGGGTGTCTTGTGAGGTTTACACCAATCATCGCATCTTGCAGCATTTATTCAAGCAAAGGGATCTCAATTTGAGGCAGCGCAGGTGGCTTGAGTTACTAAAAGACTATGATATCACCATCCTTTATCAACCGGGCAAGGCGAATGTAGTTGCGGATGCCTTGAGCTGAAAGGCGGAGATTATGGGTAGCTTGGCAATTATTCCAGCAGAGGAGAAGCCATTGGCTTTGGACATTCAGTCCTTGGCCAACAAACTTCTGATGTTGGATATTTAAGAGCCCAGTCGAGTTCTTGCATGTGTTGTTGCCTGGTCCTCACTATTGGAGCAGATCAAGGCTCGTCAATTTGTTGATCCACACTTGTTGGTTCTCAGAGATGCAGTACTACAGGGTGGTTCCAAGGAGGTTACTATCGGCGAGGATGGTGTTCTGTGACTCTAGGGTCATCTATGTGTCCCTAATATTGATGGGCTGAGGGAGAGGGTTCTAGAAGAGGCATACAGTTCTCGGTATTCTATTCATCCAGGTGCTATGAAGATGCATCGCGACCTGAGGCAACATTATTGGTGGCGGCAGATGAAGAAGGACATAGTTGAGTATGTTGCAAGGTGTCTAAATTGCCAGCAGGTTAAGTATGAGCATCAGAGGCCAGGTGGTCTACTCCAGCAGATGACTATACCTGAGTCGAAATGGGAGCGCATTACTATGGACTTCGTAGTTGGGTTACCGCAGACCTTGAGTAAGTCTGATGCAGTTTGGGTCATTGTCTACAGGTTGACCAAGTCGACACACTTCATTCCGGCTGTGACCACATATACTTCAGAGAGGTTGGCCCAGATTTATATTCATGGGATAGTTCAGTTGCATGGTGTGCCAGTTTCCATTATATCGGATAGAGGCCCTCAGTTTACTTCGCATTTCTGGAGAGCAGTATAGAGTGTTGAGGACCCGGGAAAAGCTAAGCACAGCCTTTCATCCGCAGACTGACGGGCAGTCAAAGCGGACAATATAGATCTTGGAGGACATGCTAAGAGCATGTGTGATTGACTTTGGAGAGTAGTGGGATCAATTCTTGCCTTTGGCTGATTTTGCTTACAACAACAATTATCAGTCCAGTATCGAGATGGCTCCATTTGAGGCTTTATATGGTCGGCGAAGTCGTTCACTATATCAGATGGTTTGCCTAGCGAGGCTAAGTTATATGGTACTAATTTGGTGAAGGATGCCTTGGAAAAGGTAAAGTTGATTAAGCAGCGACTTTGCACATCACAGTCCAGAAAGAAGAGTTACGGGACACTACCCTTGGGATCTTGATTGCGACTGTCAAGACTGTTTAGAAGATCCAAATGAAGAATATTATGAACACCACCAGCGACATGGAGAAAGGTTCGGCCTCAACAAAACCAAACCAAAATCAAAGAAAAAGGGAAAAAGCACTGAACAACTATTTCGAGCCAGATATGAAAATAAAGACCCTTCAATTGGCTCATTAAGCCGTCCAGGTAAATTTGAATTTCTTGTCAGTTACAAAACCCAGGAATGGCCAAAATTACCAGAAAAATTCACTCCAAGTTGGGAGGATAGTGAAACTACACTCAAGCCCTAATCACCACCAGTCCATACCTCACAACCCAAAAAGTCACCTGAACCTAAAACTTCACCAATTCCGAAAATCACAAATTCCCCACAACCACAGATATTCATGCTAAGTCCTTCAAGCTCCAGTCATACCCAAGACTTTACTTCACTACAACCTTTTGAAAAGGAGGGTATAAGCCATGCTCCAAAAATTCCCAAGAAAAACGTAGTGCTGCCTACTGGAGAAAAACCCCCAACAAGTGACATCGAGGCAACAATAAACTGGCAATCCGAAAACTCCATCTGCCAAAACAAGGTACTGACCAACATTGGCAACACCATAAAGAATGTGGCCCATACACAAAACTAAATGATGAGCAAGGTGGAAACTATTGAGAAAAAGATGGAGCAAACATCGTCTCGCCATGAAGGACTAATCAAAACGTTGGAACTAAGGTTGGCAAATTTACAATATGAGATTTGTCCGCCAGGAACTTCGCTTTTCCAATTTTTCCAACAACAACAAAAAGGGACGGTTTCCCTCAAAGAACAGATTCAGCTCTTAAGAAATGACCACTTTAAGCCACACACAACCCCGGTTGTCCCTTCAAAACCTACTTTCTTCCTAATGTCTCCACAACCATATTCCCCACCTAAATTAGATAACACCTTTTCTACTTTTCCATCTGCCTCACAAAATCCATTCTCTTTCACCCAACCCGTAAAAGAAGAACAGGAGTTTGATATTGCAAAATTGGTTTGGGAAAGAAAAGATGCAATTGCAGCACAAAAACAAACGAAGAAACGACGAGAACAAGGAGAAAGCTCAAAAGGGTCCAACCCCGAAAATCTGATGATTTCTGACCAGAAGGCTCCAGACCTCTATGTCTCCCAGCCAAGATGCATATCCGAAGAAGATACTCCATGGTCAGAATCTCTGAATTCATCAGAAGATGAATCAATGGAAGATAGCTCTCAATCAAGTAATGAATCTACAACAAACTCTTCTAAATATAACAATCCTCCAATATTTGTAAACCAGCCAAGAGAGCCAGAAGTATCTGAAGTATATGATGAACAAGAAGGCATGACAGATGAGCCAATCCCAGAAAGAAGATACGAGCCCATGGCGTCCAAGCCAGTTGGAACCGGCTTCCATAATTTCACCTTAGACGACGTCAAGGTTTCAAAATGGCCTAAAAGGATCCAAGACTTCTATACTTGGATGGTGACCAAAAATTTAGCAGAACGGGAAAAGTATGTCATCTTGTCAGAACTCACTTCACGGTTCTCAGGAATCCTCAGAGATTGGTGGAACTCACTTGGATTTCAAGACAAAAATACTTTTCTTACTTCCCAAGATTTTGCCTTCAACATCCGGGTCCTACATCAAGATCCAAGAGACGCACAAAATATTTCAGACGCAGAAGGCCAGGAAATTTTCACAAGAAGGACAGATGTTTTATTTGCCATAAGATTGGACATTTCGCAAAAAATTGTCCCCAATCAAGAAGATCTGTCAAACTCCATGAAGAGATTGAAGATTACACTGGCATACATCTTGCAAAAGAGGAGGACCTTGAATCCATATTCTCTGTGGATGACGAACCCAACGAAGAAACTATATTCTCTCTCGATATCTATGAAGATCAAGGCAATGATCAATACCAAATTTCAGAACCAGTGATCGAGGCCTGAGAGGAGATTAATGCTCTCACAATCGTTCCTCAAGTAGAACTCAAAGTCTATTCATCCAAATGGGATAAACCAGCTCGAGTTATTGCTTTCATCGACACCGGAGCTGCTTCCTCACTCATAAATCCTGCTGTTCTCCTTGAAGATCAATGGGTGCTGCATTTTAAAGATTTGAACACTGCATCAAATGCATCTTAACCACAACTGTCATTACAAAGCACCCGGTCACAATTGAGTTCTTTCCAGCATTGAAGTACAGAACCAAGCTGCTAGGATCTGATGTGCCAGGAAAAGATCTTATTATTGGATTCGACATTTACAGGCAACTTAGAGATCAACTCCAAATCAAGGCTAACAGGATAGCTTTTAAAAAGTAGTTCAGACCTTATTCTGAGATTCCAAGGCTATTCCAAATCACCGATGACGAACTAATCAAAGAGATTGAGCAGAATCTCATTGAACATTCATATGCTGAATCCCACAAGGATTTCATGAAGAAAGGAAAAAGCCCATTATGGAAAAACCAAGAGTTTTTTTATCAAGCTCCCTTTCAACAAAAATGAAAACATCAATCCGACAAAAGCCAGTCATTCAGGCATGAATCCAGATCATCTTCAGCTTGCAATGAAAGAATGTGAAGAACTTTTGGAATTTGATCTGATAGAGCAGTCGGATTCACAATGGGCATGCGAAGCATTTTATGTCAATAAAAGAGCTGAGCAGACAAGAGGAAAACTCAAGTTAGTTATTAATTACCAGCCACTAAACCATTTCCTCCAAGATGATAAATTCCCCATCCCAAATAAACTCACTCTTTTCTCCCACTTAGCCAAGGCCAAATATTTTTCTAAGTTTGATTTAGAATCTGGATTTTGGCAATTGGGAATCCACCCTGAAGAACGACCCAAAACGGGATTTTGCATCCCCGATCATCACTTCCAGTGGAAAGTCATGCCCTTCGGGTTGAAAACTGCACCCTCCTTGTTCCAAAAAGCCATGATAAAAATCTTCCAACCCATCCTCTATACCTCCTTAGTTTACATTGATGACATCCTGTTATTTAGTGATACATCGGAAGAACATGTCAACTTGCTTTGTTAATTTGAGACATTAGTAGCACAATACGGAATCATGCTCTCAGCAAAAAAGATGGTTCTTGCTCAAAAGGAGATTGATTTTCTCGGAATGCATTTTGCCCAAGGTGAATACAGTCCAGGACCGCATATATTCCAGGAATTACTTAAATTTTCAAATACCAACCTCAGAAAAAAGCAGATCCAATAGTTCTTTGGTGTAATAAATTATGTAAGAGATTTCATCCCAAACATCTCTATATACATTTCACCGCTCACAGAAATGCTCAAGAAAAATGCACCATCATGGGGAGAGAAACAGGATGAAGCAGTCAAAAAAATAAAGGAGATATGTAAAAATGTCAAGTCTCTCTACATCCCTTCAGATGGAAGAAAGATACTGCAAACTGATGCCAGTCATGAATATTGGAGTTCTGTTCTATTTGAAGAAAAAGATGGCCAGCGAAAAATATGCGGATATGCCAGTGGAAAGTTTAAAGATGCCGAGCAACATTATCACTCCACCTTCAAAGAAATTCTTGCAGTAAAGAATGGAATCAAGAAATTCAATTTCTTCCTTATCCATACAGAATTTCTAGTAGAAATGAATATGAAGGCTTTCCCAAAAATGATCCGGATAAATTAAAAAATTATCCATAATCCTCAGATTCTCAGGTGGGCACAATGGTTCTCTCCATAAAAGTTTCAAGTCAAGCACCTGAAAGGAAAAGATAATATTCTCGCAGATTTTTTATCGCGACCGGAAGAATTCTCAAAAAGATTTTTCTCAGCAAAACTAATGCCAAACAGTCACATCTTTATGTTTTCAAATACACCAGGAACTAGTTCATTGAAGCCAACAGATCATCCACCAGAGTTGTTCAACCTCATGGATCCCTTTGATCCTTCAATTGTTATGGAAAGAAGAACTTATTATGAGCTCCAAGTCTTCCGGCAATATGGAGGATCCATTCTCAAACCTTTTGGCGTCAATCCAGAATATCCATTCTGCCATATATTCATAGCTCAAGCCAAGGATTTTCCACAAGAACTACTATGGTTTTTCTGGTACCTATGCCATCAATATTATATTTTCATGGAATTCAAATGCAACGTCTTCAAGGATTTTGATACCATTGCACCAGCCCTTAGAGTATTTTTACTATGGTTCAAGCCTAGAAGATATTGGACGAAATGTTTCAGTGATTCCTATGCAGCAAAATTATTCATGTTTCATAGACCAGTAAAGATCATTAATGGAAAAGTCCAGGCGCAAGCCGAGGCATCATTCTAGTGGAAATTTCCCGTGTCCATTTTATCAATGGAGGAAGAGTATAGCGAGGCACAAAGAATCATTTTCCAGCAAAATAGGTGCATCCCAAAAGAGATATGGCTAAAAGAATGGGCGAGCTGGAATTATACCAATACCTATCCTCACTGGGAAAGAGTCCGGGAAGCAGCAAGGGAATATCAAACACCATATGAGGTCATCCGAGAAAAGATAACTAATGACATTTCCAAATTAAAGTTGCGAATTACATCTCTCAGTCGAAAGGGAAAGGAACATAGTAGTGAAGAACCGTCAAGTTCCATGCGCTACTTCACAAGGTCTTCAAAAAGATGTCTGGAAGACAATATGATCGATAAAGGATAATTGTCTTAATCCTTGCTAATCCCCCATTAATCCTCCATTACCAACCCAAAAACCCTAAAAAATATCCTACCCATGCCAAGACAAATTTCCACAACTTTCCATACTATCTGGGCCCCACTTCACGTTGTTTTCCTACTATAATCCTCCAAAAACTCTCAAATAATATCCTACCCATGCCAAAACAAATCTCCACATCTTTCCATGCTATACAGGCCCCACTTCACCTTGTTTCACATGCTTCCACATGCCTCCACATGCTTCTTCACATGCAACACAATACAGTCACATGGCGTCACATGCTCCCTCATGCTACACCATGTATATATCACCCTGTTCACATGCTTTCAGGTGTTTTTAGTGGTTTTGCCTAAAGTCCTTCACATGCCGGAGGGACCCACTTGTAGATAAGTTTGCCATGTAAGATAGGTTTGCTTTATCTAGAATGTTTGTCTTGTAATAACCTCCTAGTCCTATATAAAGGAGGCCTTGTACTAGTTGTAGGATCATCAGATAATCATCTTGTAATCATCATGCACTCATTGTAGATCTCTTGTGATATATTACATATGAGTTCTTTCTAAATTTCCCTCTTGTTCTTCCTTTCGAATGGATGGAAAGGCCGATCCATGTATGAAAATAAAGTAAGTGTACTCTTTGAAAGTTAGCTTATTGTAGTACGGTCCATATATGAAAATAGAGTAAGTGCACTCTTTGAAAGTTAGCTTATTGTAGTGCGAAAGTTTTCTGAGTTATGAACAGCTAACGTTGGTTATAGTACAAAAGTTTTCTGAGTTGTGTAGCTTGGCAAGCCATCCCTGAATGGGTTGTTGAAGCCAGCCCCTTTTGTAGGAAAACTTTTGCGACTATAAACAAATTAACTGTTTGTGTAGCTTGGCAAGAGCCAGCCCCCTTTTTATAGGGAAACTTTCGTACCTATGATTAAGCTTGCTTTCCTCGAGTCTCTTGCTTTGTTCTTTATACTGTGGTTTCGTACCTATGATTAAGCATGCTTTCACGAAGTCCCTTGCTTTCTTTCTTATACTGTGGTATCAGAGCCAGCCCATCCTTTCGAAGGGAGGAACAGTTTACCAAATATGTCTGAGTCATTTCCATCATCGTCTTCCTTAGCAAAAATGAATATGTCCCCTACTCTGTATAAAACCCTGTCCAAAAAATATGAATTTCTTGTCAGTTACAAACCCCAGGAATGGCCAAAATTACCAGAAAAATTCACTCCAAGTTGGTAGGATAGTGAAACCACAACCTAACCCAATTCACCACCAGTCCATACCTCACAACCCAAAAAGCCACCTGAGCCTTTGAGCTTGCTTTGCCTTCTAGTCTATTGGGAGTTCATTCAGTTTTCCACGTGTCTATGCTCCGGAGATATCATGTCGACAGGTCGCATGTGTTAGAGTTCAGCATAGTCCAGCTAGATGAGAGCTAGGGTTATGAGGAGGAGCCAGTTGCCATTGTTGATAGGCAGGTTCGCCAGTTGAGGTCCAAGAAGATTTCTGCGGCAAAGGTTCAGTGGATGGGCCAACCAGTCGAGGAAGCGACTTGGGAGGCCGAGGAGGACATGCAGCAGATATCCACACTTGTTCAGCACTCCAGGTATGATTCTAGAACCCCGTTCCCCTGAATGAGATTCCCTGTATGGGCTTTTACTGTTTTGTGACTTGCGGGATGGTTAGTTCGGGATTTGGAAGGATCCGGTTTGAAACGGAACACTTGGTTCCTTAAGGTTGGCAAAAATGGCTAAGTTTGACTTCGGTCAACACTTTTAGTAAATGACCCCAGAACCGGGATTTGATGGTCTTAATAAGTTTGTATGATGATTTCGGATTTGGGCGTATGTTCGGGTCGGATTTTGGATGACCCGGGAGTGTTTCAGTGCTTAATAGTGAAACTTGTCTCATTGAAGGTTTTAAAATTCTCTAAAATTAGTTTGGAGTAGGTTTTGGTGCTATCGAGGTCCGTTTGGAATTTCGAGCCCGGGAATAGTTATGTATGGTGATTTAAGACTTGCACGTAAAATTTGGTGTCATTCCGAGTAGTTTAAGTACGTTTCGGCGCGTTTAGAGTAAACTGGAAAAACTTGAAGTTCATAAGTTGATTCGAATTGGTTTAGGGTGTAATTCTTAGTTTTAATGTTATTTTACGCATTCCAAGGGTTTGAGCGAGTTCTTTTTATGATTTCAAACTCGTTGTTACGTTTGGGCGGGGCCCCGGGCGCCTTGTGGGTTAATCGTACTAGGCACGGACCAAGTTTGGACTTAGGAGCAGCAGCTGAAGCACCACGCTTCTGGTGCAATCGTACCTGCGGAGGGCTAGTAGCAGGTGCGAGCTCGCAGAAGTGGGTGAGTAGACGCAGAAGCGGCCAAGGAGGAGTAGCTCAGGAACCGCAAATGCGGGCGAGCGTACGCACCTGCGAACGCACAGGTGCAGTAGAAGGGACCGCAGAAGCGGCCAAAGCCGTAGGTGCAACACGCGCGGCGCAGGAGCGGACCCGCAGAAGCAGGCCAGTGGTCCGCAGAAGCAGTTCTAGGCCAACTGGGCAAGGGCCGCATGTGCAATGATTTATTGGTAGATGCGGAGCCGTAGAAGCGGCCAACTCTCCACAGATGCGAAATCACCGAAGGCAGAATAGTCTATTTAATGTGGGACTTAGGCTATTTTGGCTCATTTTCACTATCTCTTGGGCGATTTTGGAGCTCTTGGAAGGGGTTTTCACCTAGCACTTTGAGGTAAGTAATTTCTATACAATATGAAGTTGAGACATAGATTTTGTGTACATTTCAACATGTAAAATGGTGAAAATCATGAGTTTAGATGAAAACCCTAGGTTTTGATAAAAATGAGATTTAACTATGAGAATGGGTATGGAATTTAGTAAGAATTATATCTCTGAATTCGTGAGGTTATGGATAACAAATTTCTTCTAAAATTTCCAGAACCCGAGCACGTGGGCCCGGGGGCAAATTTTAGGAATCCTTCAATTGGGGTTGGGTAATCACTTTAATAGTTAGAATATGAACTTTTGAACATGTATTAATTATTTTAGTGAAATACTTTTGGAATTTGATGTAAATTAAAGAATCATTTAATCACTGCTGCGATTGTGTTAATATTATTATTCACACACTCTATGCATGTTTAGCATTTTTATATTTTATTGTTAGCCCATAGTAAGTGTCGACGTTGACCCCTCATCACTACTTCTGCACTAATCGTGCAGGATCTGAGGCAGGTGCATCTTGCAGTCTTACTGGCGTGCACCCCCCGAGGCCTAGTGGTGAGCTGCTCTTCTAGTCCGTTCTGCAGCACCTGGAGTCTCTCTTTTGCATTACTTTCTGTCTACTCTATTTCAGAAAGTAGTGTAGAGTTTTTGTGGATTCTACTAGTTCATACACTTGTGACACCATGTCCCGGAATTATGCTAGCAGACATTTGATGGCTTTTGAGTATTTACTTCACCACACTTGTTCTTATATTAGTTTACACTTTACTTTTATTGAAATTGTTAAAATGAATAAACACATGGTTAGTTCACCGTTGGCTTACCTAGCGGCGACATTGGGCGCTATCACGGCCTATAGGTGAAAATGGGTCGTGACAACATGGTATCAGAGCACTAGTTTCACGTAGGTCTCACAAGTTATAAGCACGCCTAATAGAGTCTTGCTGATTGGTGTGGAGACGTCCCTACTTATCTTCGAGAGGCTATAGGGTGTTAGGAAACTACTCTTTCTTCATCTCCTATCATGCAGTTGATGTTGTGCTAAGTATCTTTCTCTTATTCTCTCACAGATGGTCAGAACGCGTGCGGCACATGTACCCGATCATGGAGGAGCTACTCCCCCTGTTGCTAGAGGCCGAGGGAGGGCTCCAGCCCGTGGTAGAGGATGAGGACGTACTAGAGTTGCCCCAGTTGTGCCACCAGTGGATCCAGTAGAGGATCCTACTATTGAGGAGCAAGGCGAGGTGCCTGCAGCAGAGCTAACCCCAATGGTTTCCGCACCGGGATTCCAGGAGGTCATGGGCTGTATGCTGCAGTTCATGGATTCTGTGACTCAGGCTGGTTTATTTCCAGCGGACCTAGCCACATCTTAGGTAGGAGGGGGAACATAAACCCCTACCGCTCAGGCTCCAAGGCATGCAACTGTCGTATATTAGACCCCGGGCGCACTAGCCGTGGACAGAGATCAACAAGTTGCACCAGCTATACCTGAGCCCAGACCAGTTGCGGCCGGCAAGCCGCAGAAGCTATTGGACAGATGGACCAGGCTACATTCTCCTGCCTTTGGAGGTGAGCGACATGAGGACCCCAGGAATTTATTGATCGGTGCTGGGACTGGCTACACAACATGAGGATATTGGAGTCCCACGGGGTGGACTTTACCACCTTTCAACTGGAGGGCAGGGCCCGTAGATTGTGGCATTCATATCTTCTCGGCAGACCAGCAGATTCTCCTCCCATGACTTCGAACCAGTTCACACGCCTCTTCATGGAATGATACATTCCACCATCTCAGAGGCAAGAGTTGCGATTTCAGTTTGAGCTGATCCAGCAGGTCCATATCTCGGTGACCGACTATGAGACGAGATTCTCTGAGTTCTTTTGCCATGCACTTATGATACTTCCTACCGATGCAGAGAGAGTGCGGAGGTTTCTTGTAGGTTTTCACTCTGGTATTCAGGCCACTATGGCCTGAGAGGTCGAGATGGGGACTTCGTACGAGCTAGTTGTGGAGATAGCTCGGAGGATCGAGGGTGTTCGTTAGCGGAGCAGAGAGCAGGCCTTAAGGGATAAGCAAGTTCGATATTATGTAGGGTTCAGTGGTGTCCCGGCTAGGGGAAAAGGTCATTTTGTGAGGGGTCAATCTAGCAGGCCCACATATCCAGCACTGTCGTCTCCTTAGGGTTTTCCAGTGCGGCCCTATTTCAGTGCCATGCCGGAGAGCTCCTACCGTCCACCAGTTATTCAGGGTTCCTCTAGTGGGCTTTCAAGCCATCGGAGTCAAACTTCAGGTCAGCAGTCCACCGTGCCGAGAGGTTGTTTCCAGTGCGGGGATCTTAGTAGTGTGAGAAGGTTCTGCCCCAAGCTTCGAGGCAAGGCAGTGCAGCAGGTTCAGCAGCCTATGATTACAGCACAAGCTACCACACCAGCCGTTCGGCCGCCTAGAGGCGGAGGGCAGGTGGGTAGGGGCCATCCTAAAGGTGGAGGCCAGCCAAGTGTCGCTCCAGCTAGATTTTATGCCTTTCCAGCCAGACCAAATGCAGTAGCCTCAAATGCCGTGATCACAAGTATTATTTCTGTCTGCGGTAGAGATGCTTCGGTACTATTTGATTTAGGTTCTACATATTTATATGTTTCAGCCCTGTTTGCTCATTTCTTGGGTGATCCTTGCGAGTCCTTGGTTACTCCTGTTTATGTGTCCACTCTAGTGGGCAATTCTTTTGTTGTGGATCGGGTCTATCGGTCTTGTATCGTGACTTTCTGTGGTTATGAGACTAGAGCGAATCTTTTGTTGCTTGATATGACCGACTTTGAGGTCATCCTTGGCATGGATTGGTTGTCCCCATATCACACCATCCTTGATTACCATGAAAAGAATGTCACCTTGGCGATGCCAGAGCTTCCTAAATTAGAATAGAAGAGTTCATCTATCAATGCATCTAGTCGCGTTATCTCTTTTCTGAAGGCTCGACACTTGGTCGAGAAGGGTTGTTTGGCTTATCTAGCTTATGTTCAGGATATTACTATAGAGACTCCGACGATTAATTCAGTGTCCGTAGTCCGGGAGTTCTCTGATGCGTTTCGTGCTGATCTTCCAGGAATGCCACCAGATCGTGATATCGATTTCTGTATCGATTTGGCTCTAGGTACCCAACCTATCTCTATTCCACCGTACCGCATGGCTCCGAAAGAGTTGAAGAAGTAGAAAGAACAGCTTGAGGAGTTGCTAGCGAAGGGGTTCGTCAGACCGAATGTGTCGCCTTGTGGTGCACCGGTGTTATTGGTGAAGAAGAAAGATGGGACTATGCCGATGTGTATTGATTACCGCCAGTTGAACAAAGTTACCATTCAGAACGTGTATTGATGATTTTCTTGACCAGTTGCAGGGTGTCAGGGTGTTTTGTAAGATTGACTTGAGATCGGGGTCCCATCAGTTGAAGATTCGTGAATTGGATGTTCCCAAAGATTGCTTTTCGGACTAGATATGGCCACTATGAGTTTCTAGTGATGTCCTTTGGTTTGAATAATTCCCCGATGACGTTTATGGATTTGATGAACCGGGTGTTCAGGCCATATAGGACTTGTTTGTCATTGTCTTCATTGATGACATTTTGATCTACTCGTGTAACATGGAGGAGCACGAGCAGCATTTGAGAGTGGTGCTTCAGCCTTTGCCGGAACAGAAGCTATATGCTAAATTCTCCAAGTGTGAGTTTTGGTTAGATTCTGTAGCATTCTTGAGGCATGTTGTATCAGGAAAGGATATAAAGGTAGATCCCAAGAAGATCGAGGTAGTTCAGAGTGCCTAGTCCTGTCACAGTGATCGAGATCAGGAGCTTCTTCCGGTTAGCAGGTTATTATTCGCCGGTTTGTGGAGGGCTTCTCATCTATCGCAGCACCTTTGACTAGATTGACCCAGAAGGGTGCTCCGTTCCAATGGTTCGACGATTGTGAGGTGAGCTTTCAGAAGCTCAAGACCGCCTTGACTTCAGCACCGGTGTTACTGTTGCCTTCCGGTTCAAGGATGTATTTTGTGTATTGTGATGCTTCACGTGTTTGCCTGGGTTGTGTATTGATGCATGAGGGGCGAGTTATTACATTTGCTTCATATCAGCTGAAGTCCCACGAGAAGAATTACCCCTACATGATTTGGAGTTGGCTGCAATTGTTCCTGCTATTAAGATCTGGAGGCATTATCTTTATGGGGTGTCCTGTGAGGTTTATACCAATCATCGCAGCTCGCGGTATTTGTTCAAGTAGAGGGATCTCAATTTGAGGTAACGCATGCGGCTTGAGTTACTGAAACATTATGATATTACCATCCTTTATCATCCGGGCAAGGCGAATGTGGTTGCAGATGTCTTGAGCAGAAAGGCGAAGAGTATGGGTAGTTTGGCATTCATTTTAGTAGAGGATAGGCCATTAGATTTGGACATTCAGTCCTTGGCTAACAGACTTGTGAGGTTGGATATTTCAGAGCCCAGCTGAGTTTTTGCATGTGTCGTCACCTAGTCTTCACTATTCGAGTAGATCAAGGCTCGCAATACGGCGATCTGCAATTAATGGTTCCTAGGGAGATAGTACTACAAGGTCGTGCCAAGGAGGTTACTATCGGTGAATGTGGTGTTTTGCGATTCCAGGGTCGTCTATGTGTCCCTAATGTCGATGGGTTAAGGGAGAAGATTCTAGAGGAGGTACACGGTTCTCGGAATTCTATTCATCCAGGTGCTACGAAGATGTATCGCGCGACCTGAGGTAGCATTTTTGGTGGCGGCGAATGAAGAAAGACATAGTTGAGTATGTAGCGAGGTGCCTAAATTTCCACCAGGTTAAGTATGAGCATCAGAGGCCAGATGATCTACTCCAGCAGATAGTTATACCTGAGTGGAAATATGAGCGCATCACTATGGACTTCGTAGTTGGGCCTCAGACCTTGAGGAAGTTTGATGAAGTTTTGGCCATTGTTGATAGGTTGACAAAGTTAGCACACTTTATTCCAGTTATGACCACGTATTCTTCAGAGAGATTGACCCAGATTTACATTCATGAGATTGTTCGGTTGCATGGTGTTCCTGTTTCCATCATATTAGATAAAAGGCCCTCAGTTTACTTCGCATTTCTGGAGGGCAGTACACATTGAGTTGGGGACTCGGGTAGAGCTCAGTACAACCTTTCATCCGCAGACCAATGGGCAGTCGGAGCGGACAGTTCAGATCTTGTAGGATATGCTCAGAGCATGTGTGATTGACTTCGGAGGGCAATGGGATCGATTATTGCCTTTGGCCTAGTTTGCTTACGACAACAGTTATCAGTCCAGTATCGAGATGGCTCCATTTGAGGCTTTATATGGTCGGTGATGTCGTTCGCCCATAGGATGGTTTGGGCCCCGCAAGGCTAAGTTGTATGTTACTGATTTGGTGAAGGATGCCTTGGAAATGGTAAAGTTGACTCAGGAGCAACTTTGCACAGCACAGTCCAGACAGAACAGTTACGCAGATCACAAGGCGTTGATTTATCATTTATGGTGGGCAAGAAGGTTCTCTTGAAAGTCTCGCCGATGAAGGGGATCATGAGGTTTGGGAAGAAGGGCAAGTTGATCCCAAGTTTTATTGGTCCATTTGAGGTGTTGAGGCAAGTTAGGAAGGTTGCTTATGAGCTTGCCTTGCCTGCCAGTCTATCGGGAGTTCATCCAGTCTGCCACGTGTCTATGCTCCGGAAGTATCATGTCGACAGGTCGCATGTGTTAGACTACAACACAGTTCAGACAGATAAGAGCCTGATTTATGAGGAGAGCTAGTTTCCATTGTTGATAGGAAGGTTCGCCAGTTGAGGTCCAAGAATATTTCTGCAGTAAAAGTTTAGTGGAGGGGTCAACCAGTCGAGGAGGCAACTTGGGAGACCGAGGAGGACATGCAGAGCAGATATCCACACTTATTCGGCAGTCCAGGTACGATTCTAGACCCGTTCGAGGAAGAATGTTTGTTTAAGAGGTTGAGAATGTAACGACCCGACCGGTCATTTTTCCTTCTAAAACCCCATTCCTCTAAATAAGACTCCCCGTATGTGCTTCTATTTTTTATGACTTGCGGGGATGGTTAGATCGGGTTTGGAAGGGTTCGGGTTGAAATAAGAACACTAAGTTCCTTAATATTGGCTTAATAGGGTTAAGTTTGACCCTTGGGCCAACATTTTTTGTGAACGACCTCGGAACCAGGATTTGACAGTCCCAATAGGTTGATATGATGATTTTGGACTTGGGCGTGTGTTTGGATCAGGTTTTGGATGACCTGGGAGCGTTTCGGCGCCTAAAGTTAGAAGTTGGCTCATTGAAGGTTTTAAAATTCTTTAAATTTGGTTTGAAGTAGGTTTTGGTGTTATCGAGGTTTGTTTGGAATTCCGAGCTCGGGAATAGCTCCATATGGTGATTTATGACTTGCACACAAATTTTGGTGTCATTCCGAGCAGTTTAAGTATGAGTCGGCACGTTCGGAGTAAGTTAGAAGAACTTGAAGTTCATGAGTTGATTCTATGTGTTTTTGGGTTGTGATTCTTAGTTTTGATGTTATTTTACGTGTTTCAAGGGTTCGAGCGAGTCTATTTTGTGATTTAGAACTTGTTGGTATGTTTGGACAAGGCCTCAAGAGCCTCGGGTGCTACTCGGGCGATGCGCAGACCAAGTTTGAACTTGAAAGAGCTGCTGGTGCACCAGTTCTGGTGTGCCCGCACCTGTGAGCTTTTTAGCTGCAGGAGCGAGTTCGCAGGTGCGAGCTCTTGGCCGCAAAGCCGGTTTTGGGCTAGTGGTCGGAGGACCGCAGAAGTGGAGGAACTTCTGCATAAGCGAGGTGCGACCTCGCTTCTGCGATGGAAGGGCCGCAGATGCGAGAAGAGGCTGGCACCTGTGATTTGAGACGAGGTAAGTCTCTTGCCTAACCTTGTAAAAGGGAATTTACACCATAGGTGATTTAAATCGCTATTTGATTCTAATTGTTGGGGCTACGTAAGCACGAGGTGACGAGAGTCCGTGCATAGCTACTAATTATGCTTAAGTCTGGGCAGTTTAGGACCCAAATCATGAAATACTTGTAATGTTTGTACCCTACTAGTTATTTAAAGTGCCTAAATTATACTGAAACTTGATAAGGAATATGTGAAGACCTTATTTCAGTTCCTTGAGTTGTGGAAGGTTAATCGACCGCTAATCGAAATTGTCATTCTTTGTGTATTAGTCTTGTAATAGCTTTTAAAATCGGATGTTCATAAGTATTTTCTCTTCTTGTGGAGCAGGTCGAATGCCTCGGCAGTAGAATAGATGCATCTATGGTTCGTGCCGCTCGACCCTCGGCAGTGTACATATTATTCTGGATTGGGCCGTACGAGCTCGGCATAAATCGTACGTGTTAATGCTTGAAGCTCGAATACACATGATATTATTTTTGATGAATTGAGAGGTTATAATATATTTATTTGTTCGGAATTTATTTGGAATTAGTACAATATTGGTGAAATGCTTTTGGAATTTGCTGTTAGTTAAAGAATCATTTAATCACTGCTGCCATTGTGTTTATATTATTATTCACATACTCTATGCCTGTTTAGCATTTCTGTATTTTATTGTTAGCCCATAGTAATTGTCGACATTGACCTATCGTCACTACTTCTTCGAGGTTACACTGGATACTTACTGGGTATATGTTATTTATATACTCACGATACACTTCCGCACTAATCGTGTAAGATTTGAGGCAGGTGCATCTGGCTGTCTTACCGGCGCGCACCTCTGATACCCCGAGGCCTAGTGGTGAGCTGCTCTTCTGAGTCCGTTGGCAACACCTGGAGTCTCTCTTTTGTATTACTTTTTGTCTACTCTATTTCAGACAGTAGTTTATAGTTTTTGTATATTCTACTAGTAACTCATACACTTGTGACACCAGGTCCTGAAATTATGCTAGTAGACATTTGATGGCTTTTGAGTATTTACTTCGTCACACTTCTTCTTATATTAGTTTACACTTTATTTTTATTAATTTTTCACCTCTTACTTACTTAACAAATAAAATACCACTATTTCAAAATTGTTAAAAGGAATAAACACATGGCTAGTTCATTGTTGGCTTGCCTAGAGGCAATGTTGGGCACGTTCACGGCCTATAGGTGAAATTAGGTCGTGACACTAGCAAACTCAGTAGAGCATATGACTTGTATTATCGGTTTTGGGAATTGTAATTTGTATAAGATTTTTATCTTGTATTTTTCATTTCATGGTTGAATTCTTCTAATTATTTTGCAAGTGTTAGGCTTACCTTCTATTAGAGACTAGGTGTCGTAATGACATCCTACGGAGGAAAACTCGGGTCGTGACAATACCTCTATATTTTTCTCGTTGTCATTCATGAGGGTTGCAGAATATGATGGAGAACTATTATCTTCCTTCTGCCTGGATTTTATAAAATCCACAAAATCTTTATACATTGGATGGTCTGTATTAAAACCAGATGTATTTGCAATATTTGAAGCTATTAGCTTCTGGTTTCCCATCTGGACAAGAATATTATCTCTGGTTGTGTTTGTTCTTCCTCTTCCCCTTCTATAAGAAGAGGGGTTAAAATTGGGTCTCATCCTGTCAAGACGAACAAATGGTTATTAACATAGAAATTCTCTAGTAAGAAAATCAGGGAGACTATTAGACCCTTGTTTTAATAAATTATTTCAAAATCAAATGGTTCTGTTTAAAAACATCATGCTTGCAATCTTTATTAAAGATAAATCTTGCTGCTTGGTAGTCAGTTTTTATTAAAAACTTCCGATTAAATAAAAGTGTCTGGAATTTCAGTACACATTTCACAATAGCAAGAATTTCCTTTGCTACAGTAGTATAATTTTTCTGGGAATCATTCTATTTGCCTGAATAAAATAGGACAAGATATTCTTGTTTATCAATAGGAGAACATTGTTTTAATATTCCACCAAATCCGCTATCCAAGGCATCGGTATTAATTACTTTTGCCCAACTTGGATTAGCAAGTGTAAGACACGGAAGGTTATTAACTTTCTGCTTAATGTGTTTGACTAGATTACTATGATCATTAGTCCATGCTTTAGAATTCTTCTTTAATCTATCATAAAGAATTGAAGTATCCTTAGCCAAATGCTTTATAAAAGGAGAAATATAATTTAGGCTTCCTAAAAATCTTTGGAGTTGAGTCTTATCTCTAATAACATCAAGGAATTTAATGCAAAGTCAAAGATCCTCTGAATAGGGATAATTTTTCCTTTTTCAATAAAATGACCAAGAAATCTTACCTTAGTCTGACAAAGAAGCATCTTGGGTTTAAATATTACTAAACCATAAACCATTTTGTATGACAATCTTTTTAAATAATTCTAAATGTTTAAAATGCATTTCCAAATTTTTTGAAAATACTAAGAAATCGTCAATATAAACTATTATAAAATTAGTAAATAGTGTGAAAATATCATTCATGATTTTTTGAAATTCAGAAGGAGCATTTTTCAAACCAAAAGGCATAACATCCCATTCATATTGTCCCATTGGAACATTAAAGCAGTTTTATATTTATCATTTTGAGAAATTTGTATCTGCCAATAACCAAATTTCAAATCAAAATTTGAAAATATAATAGCATCATGCAATCTATCTAATAAATCTTTTTTTATTTGGAATTGGATATCTGATCAACTTTAAAACCTTATTAAGGGGTTTATAATTGGTAACTAATTTGGGAACACCTCGTTCTTGTTTAGCATGTTTATTAATATAAAAAGCGGTACAAGACCTCTTCGACTTAGAGGGTCTTATAAGCCCTTTATGCAGCAATGAATCAATCTCTTCTTTGCATAATTCTAGACATTTAGTATTCATCTGGCAAGGCCTGGCCTTTGTTAGAATATTATTTTCAGAGAAACCTTCTTCTAAAGGAAGACTTATAATGTGTCTTTTCCTTTCCCAAAATTGATTAGGGTGGTCACCACATATTTGTAGAGAAAACTAATCTTTTTAGGAAATCAATTTTTCCTATAAGTTTTGTATTTTGTAAATCCTCTTCTATAGTAATACTGTAAATCTCATCAAAACTAATTTCTATAGTCTTAGAAGTTCCAGTAAATGGCATTATATGATGAAAAAATTGGACTCCTAATATGATCTCATGAGATATATCTTTAACTAAAACAAAAGTTCCAGATATACAAACTTTACATTGGCAAATATAAGCTTTTGGTAATTTATAAGAAATACATATTTTTATGTCCACTAGCATTTCTTAATCTATGAGTAATTTTATGAAAATATCTTGAAGGTATTAGTCCTTCTTTTATACAGTTTAAATCTGCACCACTATCTAATAAAGCAGTAAACTCTTTTTTTGAAGTTATAATCTATTAAAAGACTGACTTTTATTAAAAACTTTTGAGTAGTAAATTACTGGAGTTTTTATAGAAACTTATCTTCCGCAAAATTAACTATCCATAAGAAATTGCCTTTTGCAGCATTCTTAGAGGTACTAGCTTTAGTATCGTCAGTACCTGCTTCAGTAATATCAGTCATGAATTCATGACTTATATTATCATTAGAATCTTCGAACTTAGAGATTCTTTATCTAAGGCTATATTTGAAGCCTTAATGTTTGAAATCTCTCTTTTGAGATTATCAATCTCATACTTTAGGTCTTGAACAGTAGCTGGCCTATCAGTGGCATGGGATTTTTATTTTAAAATCCTCTTAACATCAGATATTGTATATGATCCCTTTTGAGAAGGAATTTCTTCGATCTTTGGACTTATAGGTATTTTGTCCATTTTATCAATAATTTGGGACCTTAACTTTGGGTCTTTAATAACCTTGAGAAACTCTAATAAATTATCATTAATCAGTCCTTAAATTGTGAATATATGTTATAAAACTCATCATCTGTATTATTACAACACTGATTCTGCTTGCAAGGACCACACTAATCATCTGAGGAAATATAATTTTCCTTATTTAGAACCCTTAGATCTTCAACAGTGGATGAATCTTCTCTATCACTATTTTCTGGAGAATTTTTCGGAGAAGAATTTAACAGAATCTTATATAAAGAGTCCTTAATATTATTATCTATGTCAAGCTTCTTAATCTTATCCTTGACTGTACAATCTTAGCATAATGTCCTACTCTGCCACATTTGTAGCAAGCATTAGGCCTATTAGATTTTATGAAATCCTTTCTATGTATATAAATGTCTCTTCTCTTATTCTTACGCTCTAATCTTTTATGAAAAGATGTTCTATTTTTTTTTATTCTTAGGGATATCTATAGCAAATTGTTCATAGAATTCCCCTAGTTGTTGTCTTTCATTAAAATGATGCCGCTTAATTTCCTGATTTAGCTTAATCTCATTGCACAAAGCTAAACCTTCCTGTCTACATATACTAATAAGTTTTCCATAGGAATGGCTCTTATAATCTATACTCATTGTTGTTCCACGAAGAGCTTTTCTAACCCTTTCAACAAAGAGTGTTAGGAGTCCATCAATAAATTTAGACTTCAAGTGAGTACTATTACACTCTGGTAATTCTATGACTCTAGATAGAAAAACATCTTTGTACCACCTAAAAGATGTTAGAGTCTTACATCAAAGGTTGGAGCATAGTCCTTAAGGTTCACTATTGTCTGACCATCCTCCTGAGAAGTGTTCTATAATATTAAAAACTAACGAATAGACAACGTTTTGAACATTCTGTCCATTTTCTACTTTTATGGAGCCCATAATTTCTCCGCGTTGTTCACTATTTAAATAATTATCCCACCAACCTTTTAATTGGCCAGTACATAAGTATTCTATGTACCTGCGTATAAATCTGTCGGTCAGTAAAATTATCTATATTCTATCATAAATTTCTGTACCATTGTAACTTTGCGAGTAATGACTAAAATCAGGTTCCTCTAGAAGTACATCTTGAGGAGTTGGCCTAGGATAATAGAACACCCTTTGGACAGGTTTTCGAGCAAAACTTCTCAGATTTTATTAATCTCATCAGAGAGTTTTACTCTCTTATCTTCATCAGATAGGTGCTCTAAATTTAAAGGACTAAGTTTAAGTCCTTCAAAATTTTCATCTAATAATTGCTTCAGGTCCTCTAGACTTTTAATTTAAAGTCTCTAACCTCAGGGGGAGGTTGGATATGTAACGACCTGACCTGTTGTTTTGAGCTATAGCATGTCATTCGACGATTTGAGGCCTTGGGTAGCTTCACTTCATGTCTTATGACTTGTACGTGTGGTCCGAATCGAATTTCGGGAAGTTCAGAGTTGATTCGGATGACATATTCTAATTTCGGAAGCTTTAAGTTAAAAGAATTGACTAAGGTCTAACTTTTGAATAAAAGACCTCGGAATCATGATTTGAAGGTTACAATAGGTTTGGACTAAGTTCGTATCGTGTTTTGGGATGTGTTGTCTGCTTGGACTGGGTCCCGGCGGACCCTGGTTTTGGATCAGATTGAAATTAGAGCTGGAGCTACTGATGTTCTGGTGTCATCGCACTTGCGGTGGGCCGCATGTGCGGACACGTAGGTGCGATGGTGCTATCACAGAAGCGGAAAGGGGCCAGCTAGGGGAGCATCACAGGTGCGGAATGTTTGGTCGCAGGAGTGACCTCGCGGAGGCGGGCTCTCTCAGGATAAGCGCACAGAAGCGCAGAAGTGCAGAAGCGCAGAAGCGAGGGTCGATTCTCGCACCTGCAATGGCACAGCTGCGGCTCCTTGCCACAAGTGCGAGGGGGGCGGCCTCTAGTGCTTTCTGCACAAGCAGCCATTTGCTTTGCAGGTGCGAAAATCGCCTGTACAGAATTATATATGTTTGCCAAATCGGGTTTTGGCTCATTTTCACTCCATTTCTTCAAGGAAGCCGACTTTGGGAGCAGTTTTGGAGTGCCATTTTCATCATCTATTATGGGGTAAGTGATTTCTTCACATTGTGAGTTAAATACATGGGTTATGTATGGATTTAAACATGAGAATTAGTAGAAATTTGGGATTTATGTAGAATACATAGAAATTGGTATTTTTGGATTTTTACCACGAAATTGGACATGGAATTAGGAATAAACTATATATTTGAGTTAGTGGTGTTATGGGTAAAGTGTATCTTCAAATAATTCCTAAAGCCGGGCAAGTGGGCCCGAGGGTCGACTTTATTGACTTTTCGAGTGGAGTTTGGTATTGTTATAAATAAATTAGTTATGATGTTGGCATATATTTTTATAGGTTTTCCACGATTGTTTGACTAGTTCAGATCGATGGGCATTCGATTTGATGTGTTAGAGTGGTGTTGGAGCCGGTTATGGAACTTCAGAGTGAGGTAAGTCTCCTGTCTAACTTTGTGAGGGGGAAACTACCCCCTAGGTGATGTAATTGTTATATGCTATTAGTTGTGGATGCTACGTACACACGAGGTGATGAGAGTTAGCTAAAACATGTTTATGTCCGGGTAGACTTAGGGCTTTTCCATGTAATATTTTGAATATTCAAATTCATTCTGCCGGCTTAATTAATTTAAATTATAATTGAACTTGGTATAGAAATATATACATATATATTAGGTTGAGCCTTATTACCTTGAGTTGTTGGAAAGTTATTTGAGAAACAATAAATGTTATACTCTCCTTGTATTCATATACTGTATTGTATACTCTTGTCTCGTAATTCGATAATTCCTCTCCTTTCTTGTGAGCGGGCTGAACGCCTCGGCAATATTATGTACCATGCTCTCGTGGGAGCAGGCCGCTCGCCTCAGCAGTATAATAGATGCATCTATGGTTCGTGCCACTCGACCCTCGACAGTGTACACGTTATGATGGAATTGGGCCGATCACCTCGGCAATATCATATTCACGAGATTTTTCCTTCCACTGATGCCTTGCATTTTATATGGTATTTCTTATTCATTTGATATTGTCACGGGATATTTTTCTAAGCTGTTGAGTTAGAATACGATATGAGAAATTGATATCGTTTAAAGAAATTTTGGAGGATTGTATTAGTTACAGATTTACCGCACTACTACTGTTATGCTTCTTACCTGCTTATGATTTACCATGTTGATTTATGGGACCACTAGTAAGTGTCGATGTCGACCCTTCGTCACTATTTCTCTGGGGTTAGGCTAGATACTTACTAGGTACGCGTTGATTTACGTACTCTTGGTGCACTTCTGCACTAAATGTGCAGTATCTTATAGGTTCATTTGATAATCATCTTTGCGCATAAGCGCAACTGTTGAGGAGACTTTTTGTGAGCTGCATACCAGGCTATGCATCGCAGTCCACAGAGTCTCCATCATACTATTTGTTTTATCCTGTCTCATTCACATTCTAAACAGATGTTGTATTATTATTGTACTACTTAGTAAATGGTCTTGCACTTGTGACACCGGATTTTGGGATATACTAGTTGATGCTTATGGTTCTCCTTTCATTTCTCTTACAAACTACAAATTTTGTACATTCTCGTGGATTTAAAAGTGTAAATCTCCTTTCTTATTAAAATTTATGATTTCGAAAGTAATAAAATAAGTAATTAAATTGATCAATCACCGCTGGCTTGCTTGATGGCGGTGTTAGGACCCATCACGACCTATAGTGGATTTTTGAGTCGTGACAACTTGGTATCAAAACCCTAGGTTCCCTTGGGTCTCATGGTCATGAGCAAGTCTTGTAGAATCTTGCGGATCGGTATGGAGATGTCTGTACTTATCTTCGAGAGGCAACAGGGCTTTTAGGATCACTTCCCTTCTTGATTACTCTTCGTGCGATTTGATTCCTTTGAGGCTTGTGCCTTTATTTCCTTCCTACTAAATCTTACGCGACGTGGGGTGCTTGTTATGAATTGGGCATCAAGGATTTATAGTGGTACTGCAGACGTGGTGTATGATGTTTTCCCCTACATATTCGGGCAGGTTATTATCGTCGCCTTGCGGAAGGATGTTCTTTTCTTTCAGCTCAGTATCTCTGTGTTTCCTATTGTCACATCCCGACCTCAGGGAGGCGACCGATGCTCAAACGAGATAACCCGACCGAGCAAGCCTGTATGATACCTTCTACCCGAACTCACTCATGACTAAAGAGATCTATTTCATTAATTAGACAGTAAGAAGATTCATGTGAAGAACAATACCAATTCATTATCAGCAATTTAATCATCTATAAGTTTCTAAATACATACAGTTTCATGGTTTGATGCGGAAAGTGTGATGCAATACCAAAATTACTAGTTTAGCATTCACAACACCGACATACCACCCATACAATGTCTACGAAGCCTCTAATAGATACAAAAGAGTACGATGATAGTGCCGGCAACAAGGCCCTGGCTATACCTCAAAACATAATACAATAGGACAAAAGATATACGACCCGAATGATGTGGGGCTCACCAAGTCAGCTGGGAAGAGGGTGTACAGCTATCAACGATCAAAGCCGCCTACAGCAGAACCACTTGCATCCATTAAAGATGCAGCGCCCCCGGCAAAAGGGACGTTAGTACATGTGGAATAGTACTAGTATGAATGACTAAGCACCCTCCAAATAGAACAAATGATAAAACAAGAATGGACAATCATATAATCAATGAGAGTCTCAAACAATACACAAAACATCAAGTTAGGAACAAGACAAGTTTTCAAGTGATTTCCATATTCTAAGTTGGGAGATCTGTAGTACCGATATGCCGCTGTTTACAATTTCGATTTCAATTTCCAACATAGTTACCACCATGTGTGCGGCAAGCGTCCGATCACGACCCTATCGGCTAGGCCGCCTCATACGAGACATCAACCACAATCACAATTTCAATTTCAATTTCCATCACAATCACCACCATGTGTGCGGCATGGCGTCCGGTCATGACCCAATCGACTAGTCCGCCTCATAAGAGAGATCATCCTTTTCGATCAATCATCCCATTTGGTACCTCTTTCACATCTTTTTATTTCATTGGAACTAGTGGCCACAATTGTAATATCCCCTTTTTGTGTGGCGTGTTAGCCGTATTTCATATTTTATATTTCGTGCTCACCTTTTCACTTTTAACGATCATCGTGGATTTTCAACAACAAGGCATTTATGTTCAAGATACTAAACATACATATGAGCAAACAAGAGTCTTAAGTGCATTGAGATTTCTTACACAATTGGCATTAGCTATCATTTGAAACGCAATTTGAAGCCATAGCATTTTAGCTAAGCAACCAATACTTTGAATACATTTCCAAATATTAGTACAACATCACAAGAGCATTTGGAATACATATTGAACACAAAAGTCTTTCAACACCAAGTTTATTCGGAATAACCGATTCATAATGAGTAACTTGGGACTTACAATGACGTTGTGGGGTTTAATTCTAAGGGAAGAGTTTAGCCAACATACCTCACTTGAGCTTCCTTAAACTCTAAATTGTTCCGAAATTCTTAGCAACTTCGATCTATTTCAGAAATATAACAAATTGAACCAAAAATTAGGAAGACGATCATGGTTCCAGCTCATTTGAGCGTTTTATCAAACACTTGGTGTGCATTAAGATTTTAAGGTACTCCTATGGTGGATTCTTTCACCCCACTACACAAAGTTCCCAAAAAAGAGCTCAACAATCTTCCCACTACCCTAGATTATACATGCATGTACAATAAACAACTCCCACACCCAAGAATTGCTTTACTAATTATCCGTTTTTAGTTAAATTTTGAAATTAAGGGATAGGGCGTAGAATCTTACCTTTTGGTGGAAGACCTTGTGAATTACCCTAGTGAAATTTAAAGGTTTGAGCAAAGATTGATGATCAAATCACTTAGAACTCCTCCTATCTCTAAACCACCTTCCTCTCTCTCTAAATTGTAAGTTTCAACCTTCTAAAATGACCCTTAACAGTGTTTAATAAGAATGGGGTTGGGTTTATTATACCAAAATAATGAAGCTCTAAAACACCTTATGCGGTATGTTATGCGGTTGCATTATGCGCCGCAGAACCTCCCTCCGGAAAAATCTTCATGCTGGTTCTGCGGTCGATGTGCGGCCTGCGAAATGGTTTTGCGATCGTACAATTGACCGTACAATACGATCCAAACTTGCCCAGTTTCCTGCTTCACTCTGCGGCCATTCTACGGCCCTCAGAGTGATTCTGCCCATAGTGAGCCGCAGAAATGTCTTTTTCTGCCAAAAACATTCCTTTACTCCCCAGTGCACTGTTCAAACATATTAGCCTACCTCGCCACCACGGAACCTCAGGTTTTAGGTAAAATTTTACGGGGCCTTACATCCTCCCCCACTTAAGATCATTCGTCCTCGAATGAGCATCTAAATCCGTCATTAGTACTCAACATGACCCAACTGTTACTTCACCCACTAGTAGTCCCAATTTTTGACTAACTCCCCAAATTCCCAAAAACTTAGGCAGAGTTTCCCTAGTAACTGGGCCTATCCACCTTTCAGAGAATCCCAGAAATCAATCCTAACAGCATGTACATAATCCATCGCGCCTCATAATCAATATATTACTAGAAAGGAAATATCCTGAGCATAAACTATACAAGTGATACATAGTTCATAGGAAGTAATTTCATAGAAACTACTACATAACTATTCAAACAAATGATGGTACTTCCTTTTCATTTCTTCCTCGGCCTCCCAGGTGGCCTCTTCAACCTGCTGGTTTCGCCATAACACTTTCACGATGCAATTTCTATATTTCTTAGCTTTCAGACTTGCTTATCAAGAATGGCAACTGGAATTTCTTTATAGAGTCAGTTCTTCATTAACCTCAATAGTCTCTACTGGCATAATAATCGATGGATCTCCAACTACCTTCTTCAACATAGACACATTGAATACCGGGTGCACTAATGACATCTTAGGTGGTAGCTCAAGCTTGTACGCCACCTCACTGATCCTGTGAATGATTATGTATGGTCTGACATACCTCGGACTAAATTTCCTTTCTTACCAAATCGCATTACGCCCTTCATGGGGAAAACCTTCAAGAATACCCAATCATCTTCTTTGAACTCCAATTCCCTACGATGAACATCCGAATAGGACTTTTGATGACTCTGAGCAGTCTTCAATCACTCCTTAATGATTTTAATTTTCTCCATAGCCTGATGCACGAGGTCTTGTGTTTATGAATCCCCTTTTTCAATCGTGCCAACAATGGATCATTGTATTGTTTTTCCTTGACTTCCACAATAAGTGACGATTCAACCCTATTTTGCACAATCACCCCTTCTTCACTAGAGTCCACAAGAGAAACTCCCAAACTAGCCAACCGATGAACCTCCTTGGCTGAAGGCCTTTGATATGCCTCCAAGTGAGTCAAACTGCTCATATATTTTCGGCTAAGAGCATCCGTCACAACATTGGCCTTCCCCTAGTGATACAGAATATCGATGTCGTAGTCTTTGAGTAACTCAAGCCATCTTTTCTGCCTCAGATTCAATTTCTTCTGTTTAAAAATGAATTTTAAGGCTCTTATGGTCCATGAATATGTCCACATGGACCCCATATAAATAATGACGCCAAAGTTTCAATGCCAATACCACCGTCGCAAGTTCTAAGTCATGTGTTAGATAGTTCTTTTCATGACTCTTGAGTTGCCTAGAAGCATAAGCTATCATCTATCTATGTTGCATTAATACACACCCAAGTCTGATCCTTGAAGCATCGCAATATATCACAAATCCATCCGTACTCCCTGGTAGAGTCAACACCGGTGTAGTAGTCAATCTTGATTTCAATTCCTAGAAGCTTCTTTCACAAGCATCTAACCATTGGAACTTAATTTCCTTCTCCGTCAATTTAGTCATTGGAGAGCCAAGAGTAGAGAACCCCTCCACAAACTTTCTGTAGTACCCAGCTAAGCCCAAGAAACTGCGAATCCCTGTTGGAGTAGTAGGTCTAGGCTAATTCTTCACGGCTGAAATTTTCTGGGGGTCAACCTCAATTACTTCTCTAGAGACAACATGACCCAAGAACGTAATAGATTCGAGCAAAAATTCACATTTCAAAAACTTCGCATATAACTAGTGCTGATATAGAGTCTGCAAAACTGCTCTGAGATGATCGGCATGGTCCTCCCGACTCCGCGAATAAACAAAAATATCGTCAATAAACACAATCACGAAGGAGTCATGGAAAGGTTTGAAAACCCAATTCATAAGATCCATGAAAGCTACGGGGGCATTTGTTAGCCCGAAAGACATTATGAGAAATTCAAAGTGCCCATACCGAGTCTTGAAAGCTATTTTCGGAATATCCTGCTCCTTGATCTTTAATTGGTGATACTCGGATCTTAAATTGATCTTGGAGAAGTACTTAGCACCCTGTAATTGATCAAACAAGTCATCTATCCTTGGTAGTGAGTACTTATTCTTGATTGTGACCTTGTTAAGCTGCTGATAATCAATACACATCCTCAATGACCTATCCTTCTTTCTTACAAAAAGGACCGGTGCGCCCCAAGGTGGCACACTTGGCCGAATGAAACCCATTTCTAACAAATCCGTCAATTGTTCTTTCAGATCCCTCAACTCGGCTGGTGCCATTATGTAAGGTTGAATAGATATAGGCTGTGTGCCTGGCATCACATCAATTCCAAAATCAGTATCCCTGTATGGTGGGATCCCAGGGAGTTCATCAAGAAAGACCTCCAGAAATTCATTCACAACTGGCACAGACTCAAGTGTAAGTGCCTCAGCATCGGTATCTGTAACCCGGACCAAGTGGTAGATACACCCCTTGTTAATCATCTTCGTGGACTTAAGGTAGGAAATAAACCTACCATTTGGCACCACATTATCCCCCTTCCATTCAACAACTAGCTCATTTGGAAATTCGAACCTCATAGTTCTGGCTCGGCAATCAAGCTTGGCAAAACATGAATAAAGCCATTCCATCCCCATTATCACATCAAAATCAACCATCCCCAATTCAATGAGATCGGCCATGGTGTCCCGACCACACACCCTGACAACACAATTCGTATATACCATGCAGCCACAATAGACTCACCAACCGGAGTAGATACAGAGAACGGCTCATGAAGCTATTCCGGTTCTATCCCAAATTCCATAGTAACATAAGGAGTGACATAGGACAAAGTGGAATCAGGATCAATAAGAGCATGCACATCATCAGATTGGATAGTCAATATACCAGTGACAACATCTTGAGAAGCCTTTGAACTTTGGCGACCACTCATGGCATAGAAACGGCTGGGTCCTCCAGAACTCTACGTACCACCCCTAGCTGCACCACGCCCTGCAAGTGCTGGAGTGCTTCAGGCTGGAGTAGATGCTGCAGACGTAGTAGCTACAGAACTGGCTGGCTGTGATGTACCCCTGCCCACACCCTGGCAGGGCGAACGACAATTCCCCTGAATGTGACCCCTCAATCCGCACCTGTAGCATATGGGTAGGTCCATGTAAAAAATTCCCAAGTGCATCTTCCCACCCCTTGGGCATGGGGGCCTCCACTGCTGCTGAAATCTCCCACTAGACTAACCTTGCTAGTAGGATCCCTTGTCGCCCTGGCTGGGCCTAAAACGGTTCCCCTCCTGCTGACTGGGCCCCAATGGCGGTGCACTGACCGAAGACTGAGCAAAAGACTGGGACGGCACCTCAGAGAAGTAGTGACGAGGGGTTGACATTGACACTTACTAAAGGACCAATAAAAAAATATGATAAGACATGAGCAGATATGAAGCATACGCCAATGATGGGTAAATCTATAAGTTACATAATCTTCCAATTTCTGTTTTCAAAGCATGAATTTCTAAATCTTGTATTCTACCTTAACAGCTCAGAACATGTCAAGTGTCATTATCAAATAAATAAGGAATACCATATAAAATGTCGGGCATCAGTGGAAAGATTAGCTTGTGAATATTCGTACTACTTGCGATATAACGCACAATTCTGCCGAGGTCGTTCGGCCTGATCAAGAATAATGTCACGACCCAAAATCCACCTAGTCGTGATGGCACCTAAACCAACCTGTCAGGTAAGCCAATTAACAACTAACCAATTTAAATGAGATTTACTATGAAAGAGATGAGATTACAAACGCTTTTGTAGAAGAACTTCCCAAGGACTGGTAGTACAATCGCTTTTATAGAAGAAATGAGATTACAACCACTTTCATAGAAGAACTTCGCAAGGACTGGTAGTACAAATCATGAGCTTCTAAGATTAGAATTTACAAAGTTGGTATGAAATAATTACATCCTCTCTTCGAAATGTACATAAACACACTTTTGTAAATCAAAGGCTACCATGAACAAGAGGCAGCTACAACCGGAACACAGGTACATCTTCAAATCCCGCTCCCGTCGATCACGGCAACATTAGTATCCAATATCTGCATGCAAGGTGCAAAAGAATAGTATGAGTAATACCGACCCCATGTACTCAATAAGTAACAAATCTAACCTTAGGTTGAAAGTAGTGACGAGCTGGAACACAGGTCAAAGCCAACACAAATAGCCAACAACATCTCATAATAATATAATAAAAAGCAGTACAACTCAGAAATATAATGTTTAGCTCGTTCACAATTCAAGAAAATAGGCATGATTTTCAAATATATCAGTGAAAACCCAAATCTTTTACCGAAAGAACCAGAATATGAGTATGTTTGCAAAAGTCGTGATTTTTCCTTCCAAAACTATTCAACAGGTAAATGCTTCATTATAAAATGGCATGAGGAGAAGTACATCTCTATGCCTACATGTCAATGTGCATGTGAAGTCATGAATGACGCAATATCGTATGGGATGAGGAAAATGCATCTTTATGAATGTATGTCAAGTGTGCATGTCAATGCAACGCAACATAGTGAACAACCATATGCATACTCTCAGAGTATCAATCCACTCAGTTCTCCCAATCAAACGACACTCGCACTCGCACTCAATAGGTACCTGCACTCACTGGGGGTGCATGCACAATCCGGAGGGGCTCCTTCAGCCCAGAGCTATAATCCGCACAGACAACTCACGTGCTATAATATCAATATGTGGATCCTCCCGGACAACTCACGTGCTATTTTATCAATATCTGGATCTGCACAGACAACTCACGTGCTGCACAGACAACTCACATGCTATAGTATCAATATCTCAAAATCAGGCCTCTACCTCACTCAATCATCAATCTCTCCAGTCTCTCGAGCTCACAATGTCATGAAACTAGCCCAAAATTATGATATGATGTATCAATAAATAATAATAAAGAATGAGATATGATATGTAATGATTAAACAGGACTGAGCATGAAATTGCAATGTAAGCAAATAACTCAATAAAGGTGATGACCTTAGTGGGTCCCAACAGAATAAATATGTAGCCTAGACATTGTTTCTAATATGGATCACAGCTCAATAGCTCTAGTACGTAGAGATTTCAAGTTTACAGATAAATTCAGGTAAGTACACAGCACCATAGAAATAATGAAGTTGCAATTCACTCAGTGCACGCCCACGTGCCCGTCACCTAGTATATGCTTTGCCTCAACAGCAAACATATAACACGAAATTCGGGGTTTCATACCCTCAGCACTAAGTTTAGAAGTGTTACTTACCTCGAACAAGCCAATTCTAATACCGAGAAAACTAAGAGATGCTCCAAAATACTATCCCGCGCGCCGACCTCTGATTGGCTCGAATCTAGCCAAAAGAAACTCAAATACATCAAGTAAAGCGCAAGGAAACAATTTCAATTAATAAATGTTGAATCTTAATAAAAAATCCAACATTGACCCAAAATCCCAACCCGGGCTCGCGACTCGGAACCCGATGAAACTCACAAAATCTGACAACTCATTCAATTACGAGTCCAACCATACTAGTTTCATTCAAATCTGACTCCGAGTCGACATTCAAAACTCAAAAACTCACTCTATGAGACATTAGGCTAAAATTCCCAACTTTTCTCTTTAAAGCCCATAATCCAATTACCAAAAATGAAAAAACCCCAAACCCTAAACCCAAAAAACCTTTCCGCGCATCTAGAGATAGAAAGAGAAGGTCTTGGCGATTAGGCGATAGAGGCGACTGGGAGGCGATTCAATCGCGAAGCTCTCTTGCGCAGCCATGGCGAGCCGGCCGGTGCTACGCCGGCTGGAGAACCTCCTCCTCTCACTTCCCAACCTCCCACAATAAATATAACCACTCCACAACCCCTCGATTATAGTCGTCTCCTCAGACTTTCGACTCTAAACTCTCCCTCAACAGTGAACCCTAATTTGACAGTTCGAGTTGTGCCAATCCCATTCAATAAAGCAACCTTCTTGCAAGGTCAGCCTTTTGTCAAGTTTATAGAGGCTGAAGTTGATCGAATGAACATAATTAAAGGTCTTCAATATGCGATAACTGGTAAGTTCTCTTATGGTTGGCCCGATATTCAAGAGCCGCGAAGATTAATCCCTGCTCAGTGTGGGATTAAGGGTGATTGTAATATTGGATTGCTCAGAGATAGGCATGTGTTAATTCGATTTATGCTATGGAAAGACTTCATCAATTTTACATCGAAGGCAGTATACTATCTGAAAGAAAAAGATGGATACGAGTATCAGATGAGGACATTGATCTGTGATGCCAAATTCAAAGAAGGAGAAGAAACTTCTAAAGCAATGGCTTGGATTTCATTTCCTAATCTGCTGCCTACTTATTTTGTTAAAGAATGCCTCTTTTCTTTAGCCTCAGCAGTTGGAAAGCCATTGCATTTAGACATGGCAAAATCAACAAGACTCGTCCAAGCTGTGCAAGAGTCAAGGTATTAGTTGATTTGTTAACTGAACTACCAAAAAAAGTTCGTATGGATATTGAGAATGAAGCTACAGGGAGCATAAGGACTGAATGGGTTAATGTTCAGTATGATTTTGTACCCAAATACTGTAAATAGTGCAAGCTGCAAGGCCATGATATGTTAGAATGTTGGAAGCTTCAATTACTAAAGGACAGCTCTGTTGGAGAAGCAGAAATCTAAGGAAAAGGCAAAGGAAGCCGCACCTCTGATGATCCTATCAAGTGGTAAAGTAGTTGGCAACACTGTTTTACAATGGAAAGAAGTTAATCGAGCACAAAGCAAAGACCAGCAAATAGCAGATCAATCCAAAGGGAGGTTGGAGTCAAAGCTAGCTAACACAGATTTGCAGAATGTTCAGACAAACAGTAAGTTTGCAGTACTGGAAATTGAGCAAAGTAGAGCTAATGAAGACAACCAACTTATTGTAGTTGAAGAAGCACTGGTAGGAAGTATACATGCCTTAATGGCAGCACAGCTAACTTCAACTCCAGGCACTAGCAAGCCACCACAAATTACAAAGACACAAGCAGAGGGAACTGGAAATGGAGACAAAGCACCAGCTGCAGAAACTAAGGAATCAACAGGACATTGGGTCAACAGAGCATTTGCTAACAATGTCACAACAAACCAGTCATGCCAAGAGATTCCCTCACAAACATCATGATACCAGAGGTGAATGAAGCTGAGAGAATACAACTCAGTGAAGATAAGCTATGGAGTGAACAAGTAGAGGAAGGATCAGAGGAAGAAGCAGCACTAGATGGCATGGGCAGTGATGAGGATTCAACTGATGAAGAAGAGGAACTTAATGTACAAAGTGTAAATGACAAAGCAATACAACAAGGTAGAATGGAAGATTCACAAAACAAGAGCAATGACAAGGATACTACAAAAGCCAATAAGGAGATCACAATATTTGAAATGAGGTTGCCCAACATACTTACAAAGCCAAAGCTTAAGGTTCCTACTGTCCAGAATTCTGGAGGAAAGGAAACTGATAGCCAATCTATAGATAGGCTAAATGAGAGCATAAAGCTCACTGGGAAAATGATCAATCCACCTTATGAAAGCAGGAATACACATAACAATGTGGAGGTAGCTGCTAGCTCACATGAGGACACTGCCAACAAAAGACAACTGAGTCACATAGCAAAGAGCACAGAACTAATCAAAGCGGACATCAATACACAACTGACAGAACACAGAGGAGCTACTGAACCGGAAGAGCATATAGCTGAAACAGGAAGGGATCTTGATGAGGAATCCACTACTCAAAATCTCACCAATGTGGCAAGAGAAGCAGACATATCACCAAAGCTTATGGATGCAGTGAAATCAGCCAAAAGGGGTAAGAAAAAGTAGGTCAAGGACAATTAAAGTGTAGTGCCAGGGGTCCAAACCAGGAGGATCCTATCTAAATCCCACACTCAATCATGAATGGAATCATATGGAATGTGAGGTTAGTCAACACTAAGAAAGCCTTTGAGAGGCTAATCAACATGCACAGACAGTACCACTTTCAATTCATTGGGATCATGGAGCCTATGCAGAAAGCCAAAAAACTGGAGAGGTACAGAAGGAAGATTGGAATGCCTAAGTGTTATGCTAATATGTCAAACAAGATATGGGTATTTGTGGATGATGATCATGAAGTAGACATAATAAATGACATGGAACATCAGTTAACTGTGTAGCTGACAAGCATGGAAACTCAATCTTCTTTCATTGTCACTTTTGTATATGCAAAATGTGATTCTATTGAAAGAATTGAGCTGTAGGATAGTTTATATAACCTTGCTAGAGATATGTCATTGCCTTGGCTAGTAGGAGAAGACTTTAATGTGATATGGGATGAGGAAGAAAAGTTTGGTGGACTTCCAGTATCCCTCAATGAAGTTGAAGACTTCAGACACTGTATCAATAGTTGTAATCTTTCTGAACTTGGTTTCAAAGGGAGCATATACACATAGTGGAATGGGAGAGCTGACGAGGACTGCATATTCAAAAGGCTGGACAGATGCCTAGCTAACTATGAATTCCAATAGTGGCTTCCACACATAGAGGTCACTCATCTGCCAAAAATTGGTTCAGATCACTGCCCCATGCTACTAACTTGCAATCAGAATATTGCACCAACAAAGAAGCCCTTCAGATTTCTTAATTTCTAGATAAAGCACCATTCTTTCAAAGATACGGTAAGAGAGCATTGGAAAGCAGACTTCATTGGGGATCCTTTCATTCTACTTAACCACAAACTGAAGAGGTTGAAAAGAGCCTTATCCATATGGAGCAGAACAACATATGGAGACATCTTTCAAAAGATAGCAAGCTTGTAAGAAGTGGTCAGAGTACATGAAGCTCAATTTGAGCTGTAACCTACTGTCCAAAACAAAACAAGATTACAAAAGGTACAAGCTGAATTGATCAGGTACTTAGCATTAGAAGAAGAATTCTGGAAGCAAAAATCTGGCATGACATGGTTTAAAGATGGTGATAGAAACTCAAAGTTCTTTCATGCACAAGTGAATGGCAGAAGGAAGAGATTGCAGCTTAAAGGAATACAGGACAGCAGTGGCATATGGCTAGAAGATAATGTTGATATACCAGAGGAAGCAGTCAATTATTTCAAAGCACAGTTCCATGAGGACACCACCCCTACAACATTTGAAATCCTGAAGCATATTCCTACATTGGTGGATACTGCAGACAACTCTCTACTAATGCAGCAACCAACAAAGGAGGAAATTAGAGAAGTTTTTGGGCTTAATGCAGAAAGTGCTGGTGGACCAGATGGCTTCATTGGGTGCTTCTATCAATCATGCTGGGACATAATTGAGAATGACATAGTTGACATGGTGAAAGCAATCTTTAATGGCCATACTCTTCCTAAGTGTGTCACACACACAAACCTGGTGTTACTGCCAAAGAAGAATGAAGTGCAGACCTATTCAGACATGAGACCAATAAGCCTCAGCAACTTCATCAACAAGATTTTCTCCAGGGTAGTTCATGACAGACTGGTAAACATACTTCCAAAGCTAATCTCTAAAGAACAAGCTGGTTTTGTAAAAGGCAGAAGCATAGTGGAAAATATGCTCTTAACTCAATAGATAATAACAGACATTCGATTGAGAACTAAAGCATTCCCTAATGTTGTGATCAAACTGGATATGACAAAAGCATATGATAGATTGTCATGGCTCTTCTTGACAAAGGTTCTGAGGAAGATGGGATTTGAAGAGAGATTCATTGGCTTGGTATATGGGATTGTGGCAAATAATTGGTACTCTGTACTAATCAATGGAGAGCCACATGGTTTCTTTAAATCCACAAGAGGAGTCAAACAAGGTGACCCTCTGTCACCTGCTCTATTCATAATAGCAGCAGAGGCTATGTCTAGAGGGCTCAATGCTCTACACTCCAATCTCTATTTATGTGGATTTGGTTTACCCAAATGGAGTCCCAAGATAAACCATCTAGCATATGCTGATGAAACCATCATCTTCTCCTCATCAGATGCTACTTCACTACAGCTGATAATGGAGGTGCTGACTGCATATGAAAAAGCTTCTAGCCAGCTTATAAACAAGAATAAGTTTGCTGTCTATCTGCATCACTCCACTTCAGCACAGGTAATTACCAAGGTACAAAGGTTCACAGGAATCTTGAGGCAAGACTTCCCTTTTACTTATCTTGGATGTCTAGTCTTCTACTTGAGGAGAAGGATGGATTACTACCAAGGTCTTATACAAAAAGTGATGGATAAGCTTCAAAACTGGAAAGGGAAACTACTATCTACAGGGGGTAGGGCAGTGCTTATAACACATGTGTTACAGAGCATGCCAATTCATCTCCTTTATTAGTAAATCCTCCTGCATATGTGATCAATAAAATTCACAAGATAATTGCAAAATTCTTCTGGTGCAACTTTGTTGGAAATCCAAGTAGACACTGGGCATCATGGAATACCTTATGCTTGCCCTGTGAGGAAGGGGGAGCAGGATTTCGATCCCTACATGACATGTCTACAGCACTGTTTTGTAAACTATGGTGGAACATCAGAACAAAACCAAGTTTGTGGAGTTCATTTATGAGCCAAAAATACTGCAAAAACTCAATTCTATAATTGTCGCTTGGAGAGGTGGATCTCATATTTGGAGGAAAATGATTGAATGCAGAAACCTCATGGAGCACCAAATCTTCTGGCAACCTAAAATGGGATCTTCATTATTCTGGTTTGAAAACTAGGCTGGACTGGGAGCTCTATATCGTGTTACTCCACCAGAGTTATATGTGATGAAACTGTACAAAACATACAGGATGTAGTGGAGGAAGGCCACTGGAATGAGGAGAAGATCAAGGAGGTTCTGCCAAATGAACTTGCTGCACACATACTGGAAGATATCAAACCACCAGCTATGGCAGATGTGCTTGATAAACCTGTATGGATGCTAGAAACCAGAGGTGACTTCACTGTCAAATCAACTTGGGAATATTTGAGAAAGAAGCAGCATCCTACCAATGCTTACACAAATATGTGGTTGCAAGGATTGCCTTTCAAGATTGCTTTCTTCATGTGGAAAGTATGGAGAAACAAAATACCACTTGATGACTTCTTCAAAAAACTGGGCTATCACATGGCTTCTAAATGTTGGTGCTGTGAAGAGCCACAAGAAGAAACAAGACAGCACCTTTTCTTCACATCATATGCTGCAAACAAAGTGTGGAGATACTTCTGTGGTAATGCAGGAATTGATATACAGGGAATCACTTTGCACCAAGCAGTGACCAAGTGTTGGATTGCAGATGTTGTCAATCGACTGAAACCAATAATGAAAGCCTTACCTTCAGTACCTTCAGGATTGTATGGGAGCTGTGGAAGAGAACAAATAGCTATAAACATGGAGACATAGTCACTATCAATAGAGTACTCTATCAGATCACTTCTACTCTTCAGCTACTCATCAAAATCAGAAAGCCAGGTATTCAAAACATCCCCCACAAATGGCTAGATATAATTGTTATGATGGAGCAATATACTCCAACTTTGAAGTACACAAAGGTGATATGGGAACTCCCCAATCAAGGGAGGATTAAAGTTAACACAGATGGCACTTCCAAGGGTAATCCAGGTAGAAGCTCAATTGGCTTTGTATTGAGAAATGAAGAGGGAGATGTAATACATGCATACAACAAGGAGATCAAAGAAAGTACAAACACAGAAGCTGAGGCACAGGCTATATTGGAGGCTCTGAGATTCTGTGTCCACAATGAGCACCTCCTAATAGAGCTCCAAACTGACTCAATGATGTTACTGAAGAGCATAAAGGGAGAACGGAGAGTACCTTGCTCCATTCAGGAAACTATTGCAGAAATCAAAGATCTGATGACAAGATGCAATGCAACAATAACACACACACTTAGGGAGGACAACAGACTGGCATACCATATTGCAAACCATGCTTTGGATGTTGGACCTATAGAATGCCATTGCTTTAATGATTTAGACACATAAAGTAGAAGGCTGGTTAATAGTTATAAGAGTCAATGTCCATATCTAAGAGTAAGAGTGGCAGGAAACAGAGGGAAGTAACTCTGCCAAAGGGAAATGAGCCTGTAGGAAGTTTGGAGTAGGGGACTTACATGCCATCCTCTGCAGGAAACACTAGAGCAAATAAGAAAATGGAAAGATGGCCTCACACTGTGCTGCAGCCATATTATCCAAGACCACAGCAATTGATCAACACCATGAATCTGAGATCAAACAATGCTTTCAACAAATTCCTAACATGTATATTAATACTGCAGGTACACTGGTGGATCCAAGCAAAGTATAGCACCAACAAGAAGCATATGGGAGGCCATGAACACAACTCCAGTAATAGGGAACTAATTTACTCTGCAGGATTCTACATAATATGTCTTCTGTTATTTGCAGGCACACTGCCATACCTAGCTTACCACCAAAGTTTTAATACTTTGGCAACTAAGCTGGACTGTCACCACAAGTATCATCACCACAGCTGTAACAAGGAAAGACTGGAGCAGTAGATTTACATTAACAAGCTATTTTTTCTTGCAGCTGCAGGGAACCTGGGCTGTCATCACAGTGATCTCAAAATCAAGGTCATCAATAAAGAAGAAGATAGATCCAAAAGACAACACCAACTGCTCCTAGCAACCAGTACCCTAGATTCAAGCAACTGTCAACCTCATGAAATGCTAAGCACTGTATGGGATCAACTTACTGCTGAAGAAGCAATGTGTGGTATCAACATTTATAATGCTTATTCCATTGCCTCTTTGGTTATTAGACTGGATAACAATCATTCCCAGCAATTTAAGTAAATACACAAACACAAACAACATGAGAAGCTCAGCAAAAATAGTCTCATTCCTCAAACTTCAGAGGAAACTATCACTGCTCTCAGCACACTTCTCAACTCTGCAGATAGCTTGAAGGGGTCCAGATCATTGCTGCAATTGCAATATGTGGTATTAGCATTTTTAATGCTCAATCTATTGCAATTCCAGAAATCATCATGGATCTTCTCTGCTAGACAACATCACAGAAATTCAGTCAGCACACAGTTATATAATAGCAGCAACACAGGCAGGCAAACCTCAAACAACCAGCAGCTAATTGACTCGGCAGCACTCCTAGCAAATAACCAACAGAAGCAGCACTCTCAAGCCAACACAGTTGATCACATATACCCAGGGCAACAAAAATAGCACACAAACTCAACCAATCTGTAACACCAGCAACATACAGCACACATTCAAAGCATCAACAACTTCAACAATCAGAGGCAAAAGAACAAGAAGAAGTACATCATCATCAATGTCACCATTGCTCATAATACACATCTCAACACAGATTGGTCCATATTATTGCTGCAGTTGCAATGTGTGGTATTAGCATTTTTAGTGTTCATTCTGTTGCAACTACAGCAATCATCATGGATCTCCCCAGCACTATCCAATAAATACAAAGCAGCATAGGAGCAAGGATAAACACAGACATAATTCAAATCAGCAGCAGCTTCAAGTCACAGAAACACAGACTCCAGTCCACAAAAGTCCAATCAACATAAAGCAGCACAGGAACAAGGATGTACACAGGCATAAAACAAAGCAGCAACAGTTTCAAGTCACAGAAGCAGAGTTAATAGAATACCAGCAGAAGAAGCACTCATCTAGGAACAACAACAATCAGAGCAGACCACATCAAAACACACTGACCTTATACCTGAATGTCCAGCCACAAGAACAAGCTGTACTTCCCCCCAGATGCAGAGAATCAAACAATCCACAGCAGCCTCATCCTGTACACACACCATATCTAGTTTCAACAGCAGCAAATGGAAAACTGCCCAGCAAGCAGCACAAGCAACACTGATGTTCAGACACAAAATACCTTTTGACAGCCATCTTCAACTTGGCTTTAACTTTCCTCAAGGTCAAAGCAAAGTTGAAGATAGCTGGTGCCTTTTTGTCACACTTTTGCAACATGTGGACAACATAGATAGATGTCAGATGCATATAGTAGGGAGCAAATACCCCTTTAACTTAGTAGATATAGGAATACATGTACTTTTTTGTATAGCTGAACTAGAAAAATCTCACATTGTTTTTGTACATACGATTGTCTATCATCAAATAGACAACCGTTACATCACCTTAGGCCTAACACCCTATTACTTTCTAGGTACAATTAGTAATCACTTTAGAATGACTAATAGTACATGCCATCTCGTTTGGGAGGTACATTTTATGTCCCCCTCCACTATTGTACTTTACTTTCAGTAATAAAAATATATATTTAGCCAAAAAAAATAATTACCAAACATGAAGATAAAACATCAAAATATAATCAAAATCGAGTTTAGAACACTTACCCCAATCCTTGTGATGCAATTTCCCTCCAAAATCGCCTCAATCTGAGTCCCACATCTCAAAATAGGAACAAAATGATCAAACCCTCAATTTAAAGCTTCTGCCCAGTCATTCCGCTTCTGCGGACACAAGAGCTGCTTCTGCAGCGTCGCTTCTGCGACACGGGCTCTGCTTATGTGGACTCGACCGACACCTCGCACCTGCGGATCTCCATCCGCTTCTGCACCACCGTAGGTGCGAAGCTAAGCGCGCTTATGCGCTCCTTCTCGCTTCTGCGCCCAAGACCTCGCTTCAGTGGGGCCGCAGATGCGCTCCAATATCCGCTTCTGCGATATTTCCCCAGCCAAGCCTACTTGCCCTTCTGCAATCAACTATCCGCATATGCGGACTCGCATCTACGCCCATTCTTCCGCAGATGCGGAAACACCAGAACCAGCATACCTCCAGCAATGCAACATGAAAGAAAAATGATCTGAGCCTCGTCCGAAACTCACCCGTGCCTCCCGGGACTCCGTCCAAATATACCAACAAGTTCGATAACATAACACGGACCTACTCGAGGCCTCAAGTCACACATAACAGCATCAAAAGGACGCATTGTACCTTTAATTCGAACTATAATGAACTTTAGACTTTTAACTTCCACAATTCGCGCCGAAACATATCAAATCAACCCGGAATAACCTTAAATTTTTGCACACAAGTCATAAACGACATGCCGGACCTATTCCAAATTCCAGAATTGGATTCCGATCCTGATATCAAAAGGTCATTTCCCCGGTCAAACATCCGAACTTAAATCTCCTACTTTCACCATTTCAAGCCATATTCAACTACGGACTTTAAAATAAATATCCAGACACATTCCTAAGTCTGAAATCACCATACGGACCTAATGGAACCATCAAAATCTCGTTCCAAGGTCAAATACTAAAAAGTCACACTTGGTCAATTCTTCCAGCTTAAAGCTTTAACGGTGAAATTCATTCTTCCAAATCGATTCCGAATAACCTGAAAAACCAAAACTGACGATTCACATAAGTCATAATACATCATATGGAGCTACTCATGCCCTCAAACTACCGATCGAAGTGCAAATGCTCGAAACGACCGGTCAGGTCGTTACATCCTCCCCCACTTAAACATGCGTTCGTCCTCGAACGTGCAAAGAGTTGTTCCAAAGCCACCAAACCCCCGTGTAAACTTACCCTGCACATACCCGGGGGTGATCCCACGTCACCCTAATCCACATAAACGTAACAACACAACATAATTGAAGATCATTACTCTTACCTTAGATCGTGAGCCTTAGAATCCAATTTCCACATCTAGAATTCCTTACAATACCTGAATCTCGTACCTACACACTATATAAGTCCGAAAAAGCTATATCAAGCCATAACCATAACCCCAGATATAGTCACATAACATACTACACAACTTGCATATTTGCAGCAACATTCCCGATCACAGTAACTACTCAAACCAATTTGGTACTAGTATTAAACCCCATATCAACAAAACCTCGTTCCAAAACCTTCGTACATTGCCGATAATGAAAGAAACACACGGAATCTCATAACCACTTATCAAATCAACAAGTCATGGAGCTTCCTCTCCTTAGACGGGAACTATAGCCTATTTCTAAACCGATCAACGACATTATCCTTTCAAAATATACCACATTCAAATTAGATAACACCCATTCTAGGCCCAACGACCTCCTCTTATCAAATACAAGCTACTCTACAAACATGCCACACCAACACTACCGGGGGCCACAAAACGTGCAATCCATTCACTAATGCGCAACAATTCAAGGGTACTCAAACATAGAAAATGACTCAAATGAGAGAACCATCCCACAACTTCAACAAGTATCACCATAACCGCAATGCTACAACCCATCATGCCTAGTAGAACCAAAACACACGAATCTAAAACAAAGGATCATATCCCGACGTACTCCGCTGCAATGCGTGACCCTATCCAAACACTGGTCCATATGAAATACCTCCAGTTACCATGCTCAAAACCAACAACCCCGCACAATTTGACATCAAGTACCCAAGGTGCAGAACCATAACCACGGAGAAGTAAATAGCACAATATACCACAGTTCGGAGAGAACATACCTAAATGCGCAATCAATTATTCAACACCCTAATATCCATCTCGCTCAAATTCTGCTATAAGGCCCAAACAGAACCGCACTGTGTGTGCTTATAACCAACAAATCACAACCCCTCGTAGCGTAGAGGAGTAACACATAGATCATATCAGAGCGTGAATAATCTCCACTCTAATCGAATGGCACATCCTCGAAAAATAGTAGTACGAAGTCGACCAATCCGACCCGGTGTAGAATTCACATCCTCGTTGGGCCTACCAATGGGCCCCAAATCAACTCTGGTCATCCACAAATAGATAAATAATTTTCTGAAAGTCCACAGTGGTCTAACCACAACATATACTATCATCGGCCTAGCCTTGGCCACAACTTCATAGTCCGCAATCACGAAACACTCTGCTTCTGAGAACTCCTTGTATCCAAATTCATAGAACACATGAATCACCATATCTGCTCCCAACTCCACTGCCTGAATGTCTAACACATCTCTCGTACGCGATCATCCCACGAGAAATACTTCCATAAATCTTCCATGCCACGTAGCGAAATTTGAATATCGGCGGTCGATCAACCAGGCGAGTACCGCAATATCAATGAAGCATCCGTAATACAAAAAATAGTGCACCTTCTGTAATGTACACTCTCCTCAGGCAATACCAAATAGTTATAGCATTCATCTAAACCTCGAACCCATCCTTGTTGCCTAAGAATTCATGACCTCCCCTTTAAAACTGAACCGCGACCTTGCACATACCAATCTCGATCCTACACAACACACCACCATTATAATGCCATCATATGAAAAGTACGAGAATCTCATAATCAACTTTGAGTCCAGCAGAAATACATACTCAATTAGCCAGTAGCCTTCTATTTGATCTCATCTAGGAGAAACTCATAACACACAACACGCTCCACACGCCATCAGGAATATACAATTCGAACCGTGGTAGAAACCCTTGAGAACACATTGAAATCCATTTGCGCATAACCCAACCATCAAACTGAGTCCCTCTAACTCAACCATGCCACGCAGGTCACCGAAACACACAAGCATTGCCACGAAACACCTATAGAGACTCGCCCCAATATAAGTACCCAAAGAACTGATCACATCCTTTACCGTGTCGATCCAACTTATTACCAAGTTGCCCCATTTCCCTAAGTTCCTTCCTAATTACACCCAAGTTGACGCATCTTCTTGCCAGAACACCATGATCCTTACCCAAAGCTCACCACCGGAGATCCTAGTATAAAATCACACTGCTCTATGGCCCATAAGCTGATGTATTCCCTCTCAAGCATCCCAAAAGTACCACAAGCGAGACACTCACTTTGTAGAGACATTCTGTGAATCAAAAGCTATTAAATTTACCTTCCTGATGCTCGACACCATCCATTTCAAAATCTCATATGTTAACCATGTACCGGTCCGAAAAATTCTCAGTTGCATCATATATTAATCATGAACCCATTAGACCCTTCTCGAGAGTCATCCACTATACTCGAATCCCAATTGCATCGCCCAAACTGGCCGGACGACATGTGCCCCATCAAAACAACAACACCCAAGGAAGTAACCTTGCCTTAACACAACCGATCAAGTTTATACTCCATGCACACTACATCCTTCTCACATAATAACTCAATCCGTATTCAAAAATTCCTTACTCGAGTCATCCTCGAAGCCAAGCCAGTACAACACATAACCACGCAATCAAATCATCGATAGCAGACTCCCCCACTTAGCTCAAAGCCATATAACAAAACAGTCGATAACTAATAATACCCACACTCTACTACTGCCATAATCCTGCACGATAGTTCAACTAAATCCTTCCAACGCTCACATAACACAACCCATATATTACCTCAATTCATTTACTAAGCTCGCAGACATCCACATGATGATTAGGTCAACTTTCTCAACAAAATTCGAATTCGAATCTCAACACATATACCCCGTTGGTATAAAAGAAACTCTCCACACCACATTATAAGGAACACACCTACGTAGATTACTCCACAGGAAATAACTCACCTGCTTAGCCTCAAATTGGCATCTTGCTATACCCTTTTGCAGCCACAATTACTATGTAATCACTTAATCTTTCTGTGTTTGAACTCATCAACACAACATGAAAGTCTAATTCGCTCCACAATGAAACTGCATGACAGATCCTTCAACACACTCAAAACTCGAGATTGTACGTTACATCAAAACGAAAATCAAGCACCTAATGGCCCTTTTTACATCTCGAGAAACTCTTCTCGTCACATTCAAACCATCTAAACACATTACACAGTCGCATCATAATCATCATTCATTCATGCCACCGCCCAACGAGCCACAAATTCCACTCATAGGGACACTACCAGACGCATAAGTCCAAATGTATAAGTTGACACAACTGAAGCTACCAAGCCTAAGCTAACAACACAACATAATTGAAGATCATTACTCTTACCTTAGATCGTGAGCCTTAGAATCCAATTTCCACATCTAGAATTCCTTACAATACCTGAATCTCGTACCTACACACTATATAAGTCCGAAAAAGCTATATCAAGCCATAACCATAACCCCAGATATAATCACATAACATACTACACAACTTGCATATTTGCAGTAACTACTCAAACCAATTTGGTACTAGTATTAAACCCCATATCAACAAAACCTCGTTCCAAAACCTTCGTACATTGCCGATAATGAAAGAAACACACGGAATCTCATAACCACTTATCAAATCAACAAGTCATGGAGCTTCCTCTCCTTAGACGGGAACTATAGCCTATTTCTAAACCGATCAACGACATTATCCTTTCAAAATATACCACATTCAAATCAGATAACACCCATTCTAGGCCCAACGACCTCATCTTATCAAATACAAGCTACTCTACTAACATGCCACACCAACACTACCGGGGGCCACAAAACGTGCAATCCGTTCACTAATGCGCAACAATTCAAGGGTACTCAAACATAGAAAATGACTCAAATGAGAGAACCATCCCGCAACTTCAACAAGTATCACCATAACCGCAATGCTACAACCCATCATGCCTAGTAGAACCAAAACACACGAATCTAAAACAAAGGATCATATCCCGACGTACTCCGCTGCAATACGTGACCCTATCCAAACACTGGTCCATATGAAATACCTCCAGTTACCATGCACAAAACCAACAACCCCGCACAATTTGACATCAAGTACCCAAGGTGCAAAACCATAACCACGGAGAAGTAAATAGCACAATATACCACAGTTCGGAGAGAACATACCTAAATGCGCAATCAATTATTCAACACCCTAATATCCATCTCGCTCAAATTCTGCTATAAGGCCCAAACAGAACCGCACTGTGTGTGCTTATAACCAACAAATCACAACCCCTCGTAGCGTAGAGGAGTAACACATAGATCATATCAGAGCGTGAATAATCTCCATTCTAATCGAATGGCACATCCTCAAAAAATAGTAGTACAAAGTCGACCAATCCGACCCGGTGTAGAATTCACATCCTCGTTGGGCCTACCAATGGGCCCCAAATCAACTCTGTTCATCCACAAATAGATAAATAATTCTCTGAAAGTCCACAGTGGTCTAACCACAACATATACTATCATCGGCCTAGCCTTGGCCACAACTTCATAGTCCGCAATCACGAAACACTCTGCTTCTGAGAACTCCTTGTCTCCAAATTCATAGAACACACGAATCACCATATCTGCTCCCAACTCCACCGCCTGAATGTCTAACACATCTCTCGTACGCGATCATCCCACGAGAAATACTTCCATAAATCTTCCATGCCACGTAGCGAAATTTGAATATCAGCGGTCGATCAACCAGGCGAGTACCGCAATATCAATGAAGCATCCGTAATTCAAAAAACAGTGCACCTTCTGTAATGTACACTCTCCTCAGGCAATACCAAATAGTTATAGCATTCATCTAAACCTCGAACCCGTCCTTGCTGCCTAAGAATTCATGACCTCCCCTTTAAAACTGAACCGCGACCTTGCACATACCAATCTCGATCCTACACAACACACCACCGCTATAATGCCATCATATGAAAAGTACGAGAATCTCATAATCAACTTTGAGTCCAGCAGAAATACATACTCAATTAGCCAGTAACCTTCTATTTGATCTCATATAGGAGAAACTCATAACACACAACACGCTCCCCACGCCATCAGGAATATACAATTCGAACCGTGGTAGAAACCCTTGAGAACACATTGAAATCCATTTGCGCATAACCCAACCATCAAACTGAGTCCCTCTACCTCAACCATGCCACGCAGGTCACCGAAACACACAAGCATTGCCACGAAACACCTATAGAGACTCGCCCCATTATAAGTACCCAAAGAACTGATCATATCCTTTACCGCGTCGATCCAACTTATTACCAAGTTGCCCCATTTCCCTAAGTTCCTTCCTAATTACACCCAAGTTGACGCATCTTCTTGCCGGAACACCATGATCCTTACCCAAAGCTCACCATCGGAGATCCTAGTATAAAATCACACTGCCCTATGGCCCATAAGCTGATGTATTCCCTCTCAAGCATCCCAAAAGTACCACAAGCGAGACACTCACTCTATAGAGACATTCTGTGAATCAAAAGCTATTAAATTCACCTTCCTGATGCTGAATGTATAATCCAAAATGATATAAAAATCCCGTGAGTCTCGACACCATCCATTTCAAAATCTCATATGTTAACCATGTACCGGTCCGAAAAATTCTCAGTTGCATCATATATTAATCATGAACCCATTAGACCCTTCTCGAGAGTCATCCACTATACTCGAATCCCAATTGCATCGCCCAAACTGGCCGGACGACATGTGCCCCATCAAAACAACAACACCCAAGGAAGTAACCTTGCCTTAACACAACCGATCAAATTCGTACTCCATGCACACTACATCCTTCTCACATAATAACTCAATCCGTATTAAAAAATTCCTTACTCGTGTCATCCTCGAAGCCAAGCCAGTACAACACATAACCACGCAATCAAATCATCGATAGCAGACTCCCCCGCTTAGCTCAAAGCCATATAACAAAACACTCGATAACTAATAATACCCACACTCTACTACTGCCATAATCCCGCACGATAGTTCAACTAAATCCTTCCAACGCTCACATAACACAACCCATATAGTACCTCAATTCATTTACTAAGCTCGCAGACATCCACATGATGATTAGGTCAACTTTCTCAACAAAATTGGAATTTGAATATCAACACATATACCTCGTTGGTATAAAAGAAACTCTCCACACCACATTATAAGGAACACACCTACGTAGATTACTCCACAGGAAATAACTCACCTGCTTAGCCTCAAATTGGCATCTTGCTATACCCTTTTGCAGCCACAATTACTATGTAATCACTTAATCTTTCTGTGTTTGAACTCATCAACACAACATGAAAATCTAATTCGCTCCACAATGAAACTGCATGACAGATCCTTCAACACACTCACAACTCGAGATTGTACGTTACATCAAAACGAAAATCAAGCACCTAATGGCCCTTTTTACATCTCGAGAAACTCTTCTCGTCACGTTCAAACCATCTAAACACATTACACAGTTGCATCATAATCATCATTCATTCATGCCACCGCCCATCGAGCCAAGAATTCCACTCATAGGGACACTACCAGACGCATAAGTCCAAATGTATAAGTTGACACAACTGAAGCTACCAAGCCTAAGCTGCGGTCTGAACTTGGCCTCATGTCCTCCAGACTGGCCCATCGCTAAAACACATAATACACATTTCAAACCTCATTCATGGAATCACAAGCCGGCGATGCACAGCTGATATCGAGTGCTCACATTCGCACACGAATACGTGGAAGGAATTCAAAGAGTTATGTTTCAAACTGAATCAATTTTGCACGATAAGGAAAGAAAGATGGGAAATTATCCTAAATGTTGTAACCTCTCAAAGATAAGTATGGACGTCATTATTCCGATCCACAAGATTCTATTAGACACTTGCTCAGGACTTGCAGAACATATGAACCTAGAGGTCTGATACCAACTTGTCATGACCCAAAATCCACCTAGTCGTAATGGCACCTAACCCAACCTGTCAAGTAAGCAAATCAACAACAAACCAATTTAAATGAGATTTGTTATCAAAGAAATGAGATTACAAGCACTTTTATACAAGAACTTCCCAAGGACTGGTAGTACAAATCATGAGCTTCAAAAATTAGAATTTTTACAAAGTTGGTATGAAATAAATACATCATATTTTTGAAATGTACATAAACAGACTCTGATAAATCTAAGGCTACCATGAACAAGAGGCAGCTACAACCAGAACACAGGTACGTGTTCAAATTCCAGACCCGTTGATCACGACAACTTCAGTATCCAATATCTAAACACAAGGTGCAGAAGTTTAGTATGAGTAAAACCAACCCCATGTACTCAATAAGTAGCAAACCTAACATTAGGTTGAAAGTAGTGACAAGCTGGAACATAGGTCAAAGCCCAACACCAATAGCCAACAACAACTCATGATAATATAATGAAAAGAGGTACAAGAAATAACTCTGAAATATAGTGTTCAGCTCGTTCTCAATTTCACAAAATAGGCATGCTTTTCAAGTATATTAGTGAAACCCAAATCTTTTATCGAAAGCACCAAAATATGAGTATGTTTGCAAAAGTCGTGATTCTTACTTCCAAAATAGTTCAACAGGAAAATGCTTCATTACCAAATGGCATGAATAAAAGTACATCTCTATGCCTACATGTCAATGTGCATGTGAAGTCATGAATGACGCAATATCGTATGGCATGAGGAAATGCATCTGTATGACTGTATGTCAGTGTGCATGTCAATGCAATGCAACATAGTGAACAAACATATGCATACTCTTGGAGTATCAATCCATTAAGTCTTCCCAATCACACGATACTCACACTCGCACTAAATAGGTACTTGTGCTCACTGGGGGGTGTGCAGAGTCAGAAGGGGCTCATTCAGCCCAAGCGCTATAATCCACACAGACAACTCACGTGCTATAATATCAATATCTGGATCCGCACGGACAACTCACGTGTTGCACGGATAACTCACGTGCTATAGTATCAATATCTAAAAATCCGCAATCGGCCTCACTTAATCATCAACCTCTCCAGTCTCCTAGGCTCACAATGTCATGAAACTAGCCTAAAATGATGATATGATGTATCAATAAATAACAACAGAGACTGAGATATGATATGCAATGAAAGAACAGGACTGAGCAAAAAATTGCAATGTAAGCAAATAACTCAACAACGGTAATGACCTCAATGGGTCCCAGCAGAATAAGTATGTAGCCTAGACATGGTTTCTAACATATATCACAACTCAATATCTCTAATACATTGAGACTTCATGTTTACAGATAAGTTCATGTAACTACACAGCACTATAGAAATAACAGAGTTACAATTCACACGGAGCACGCCCACGCGCCCGTCATCTAGCATGTGCGTCACCTCAACTGCAAACACATAACACGAAATTCGGGGTTTCATACCCTCAACACTTAGTTTAGAAGTGTTACTTACCTTGAACAAGCCAATTCCAATACCGAACAAGCCAAGCGATGCTCCAAAATGCCATCCGACGCGTACCGACATCTGAATGGCTCGAATCCAGCCAAAAGAAACTAAAATACATCAATTAAAGCCCAAGGAAACAATTCCAATTAATAAAGGTCGAACATTAATCAAAATCCCAAAATCGACCAAAAAGCCCAACTCGGGCCCGCGCCTCGGAACCCGATGAAACTCATAAAATATGATAACCCATTCAATTACGAGTCCAAGCATACTAGTTTTATTCCAATCTGACTCCGAGTCGACATTCAAAACTCAAAACCTCACTCTATGAGACTTTAGTCTAAAATTCGCAATTTTTCTCTTTAGAGCCTATAATCCAATTACGAAAAATGAAGATAAAACATCAAAATATAATCAAAATCGAGTTTAGAACACTTACCCCAATCCTTGTGATGAAATTTACCTCAAAAATTGCCTCAATCCGAGTCCCACATCTCAAAGTATGAACAAAATGACCAAACCCTCTATTTAAAGCTTCTGCCCAGTCATTCCGCTTCTGCGGACACAAGAGCTGCTTCTGCGGCATCACTTCTGTGACACGAGCTCCGGTTTTGCGGACTCCACAAGCCAGCCGACTCCTCACACCTGCGGGTCTCCATCCGCTTCTGCGCAATCGCAGGTACGAAGCCGAACGTGCTTCGACGCTCTTTCTTGCTTCTGCGGCCAAGACCCTTGCTTTTGCGGGGCTACAAATGCGTTCCAATTTCTGCTTCTTCAATCTTCCCCAGCCAAGCCTACTTGCGCTTCTGCGATCAACTCTTCATATTTGCGGACTTGCATTTGCACCCATTCTCCCACAGATGCGGAAACACTAGAACCAGCATACCTCTAGCAATGCAACATGAAACAAAAATGATCCGAGTCTCGTTTGAAACTCACCTGGGCTACCCGGGACCCCATCCGAATATACCAACCAGTTCCATAACATAACGCGGACCTACTCAAGGCCTCGAATCCCACATAAAAACATCGAAAAGACGAATCACACCTCAATTCGAACTAGAATGATCTTTGGACATTCAATTTCCATAATTTGCGCCGACACATATCAAATCAACCCGGAATGAACTCAAATTTTTGCACAAAAGTCATAAATGACATGACGGACCTATTCCAATTTCCAAAATCGGATTCCAATCCCAATATCAAAAAGTCAACTCCACATTCAAACTTCCTAACTTGAATCTCCTACTTTCGCCATTTCAAGCCATATTCAATTACGGACTTTAAAATAAATATCCAGACACACTCCTAAGTCCACAATCACCATATGGACCTAACAGAACAATCAAAACCTCATTCCTAGGTCAAATACTAAAAATTCACACTTGGTCAACTCTTCCAGCTTAAAGCTTCAATGATGAAATTCATTCTTCCAAATCGATTACGAATAACCTGCAAAACCAAAACTGACAATTCATGTAAGTCATAATACATCATACGGAGCTACTCATGCCCTCAAACTACTGAGCAAAGTACAAATGCTCGAAATGACCGGTCGGGTTGTTACAAATAATGTGTAAATTAATTAATTAGGCTAGCAGAACTAGTTCAAATAATTCTATTATACATGATAAAGTCCTTAGTCTATCCGGACATACACATGCTTTAGCTACGTACAGACTCTCATCACCTCGTGCTTACATAGCACCCACAACTAGTTTCACATAACAATAAATATCACATAGGGGGTAGTTTCCCCCTCACAAGGTTAGGCAGGAGACTTACCTCACTCTATAGTTCCATAACCGGCTCGAACGCCACTCAAACACCTCAACTCGAGGCCCGTCTCTTCAAAACTAGTCAAACAACGTGCAAACCAATCAAAATATACCCAAATACATATAATTTAACAATTTATATGGTTCCCAACTTTGCTCCAAAGCCAACACAATAAGCCCTCGGCCCACGCACCCGCATTCCAAAAATATTTGAAGGCAAACTTTACCCATAATACCACAAACTCAAATATATAGTTTATTCCTAATTTCATGTCCAATTTCGTGGTCAAAAATACCCAATTCTAGGTTTTCTACCAAAAATCCCAAATTCCTACTAGTTTCCATGTCTAAATCCATATACAAACCATGTATTTAACTTGTAATAGGTGGGAGTCACTTACCTTGTGGTGCTTGATGAAAATATCTCCTTGAAGCTCTCCAAAATCACCTGTAACAACCCTTCCGGTCGTTTTGAGAGTTTTAGCCCCGAACCCCTATGTATTGCCCCCTCTATTTCATTTTGTGGTTACGTGACTTGCAGGGAGGATTTGCTTTTAGTTTCGAAGTAAATTGGGACACTTAGTCCCTCAAATGGACGCTTAAGTTCTAGAAATTTGACCGTAGTTGAATTGTATGAAGACGAATCCGGAATAGAGTTTCAATGATTCTACTAGCTCCGTAGACTTTGGCTTAGGATCGTGTCCAGATGTTGTTTTGGAGGTCCGTAGGCCATTTTGGCGTTAATTGGCGAAAGTTAGAAATTTGGGTGAATTTTGGAAGTTTGATCGGGGTAGACCTTTTGATAACGGGATTGGATTTCTATTTTGGAAGTTGAAATAGGTCTGTAATGCCATTTATAACTTGTGTGCAAATTTTGAGGTTAATCGGACTTGATTTGATAGGTTTCAGAATCGGATGTAGAAGTTTGAAGTTCTAAAGTTCGTTAGGCTTGAATCGATGCACAATTTGTATTTTTAGCATTGTTTGATATGATTTAAATTACTGATGAAGTCCGTATGATATTTGAGGACTTGTTGGTATATTCTAACGGGGTGCTGGAGGCCTCGAGTGTGACTAGGATCATTTTTGGACATAGAGGAATAGTTGATGCTGGGTTGTTTCTGGTGTCATCGCACCTGCGATGGGCCACAGGTGCAGACTCGCAAAAGAGAGAATTGGGTCACCGATGTGGAGCTGGCCTTGCTCTGTAGTGTTTGCAAAAGCGGAACATTTTCCGCAGAAGCGCCTTCACTTCGCGATGGTAGGAGCATAGAAGCTCTTTGGGTCGAAGGTGCGATCCTTGTACGCATAAGCGGTTCTGGCAAACTTTTTGGGATTCTTGTTTGGAATTTTTGGGTTGAAAAATGCATTGAGAAGTTGGTGGAAATTTCTTACAGAAGAAGGCATTATGCGATCTATTTTTCGCGACCGCATAACCGTTTTGCCGGCCTCATAATGGTCGCATAGTTGAGCAGGGAGTTGTTGAATATTGAAAGTTATTTTGCACTCATTATGCAGTTGCATACTTCATTCTACGACCGCATAAGTGCCAGAGAATTGTTGCATATCGGTCTAGTGCAGCCCAGTTCGGGGCATCAGTTTTGCGGTCCATTTTGCAGACCACGTACCTGTTCTGCGGTAAGTTCTGTGACTGCAGACCTGAATTCGGAGAGTCCATTTTCCTATTTTTATAACTCAACCCCATTTTAATAAATAGCCTTTGGGGCTTATTTTTGTGCGATTTTCTGATGATTTTAGAGAGAAGTGAGAGTGTTCTAGAGAGAGGAATAAGCTCAAGTGCTTTGTTCATCAAGATCTTGTCAAACCTTTGAAATCCAACAAGGAAATCTCACAAGATCTTTATTCAAGAGGTAAAGTTCCATATCCTAGTTCTCAATTTCGATTTGGGTAGAAGATGGTTGATTGAGCATATGATTCTTAGGTGTGAGAGTATTATGTATACATGCATGTACCAATCAGGTTTGTGGAAGATTGTTGAGCCCAAATGGGTAAAGATTAAGTTGTGAAGAGAAAGAAGTCTTGTGGAAGAACTTTGTAACCAATTTGCATGTCTAGTGTTTGATAAAATGCTCAAATGAGTCGAGACCATGAATATCTTCCTAATTTATATTCAATTTTGGTATGTCTCAAAATAGATTGGGAGTACTAGGATTTTCGGAATTGTGTAGTGAATTAATGGGAGCTCTTTCGAGGTATGAAGGATAAACTGTTCTTCTGGTATTGGAATTTCTGAACCCTTGTAAGATTCTATCACGTGTAGTCGAACTTGAAACGCTATTGATGTGGGATGTTCAAGCTAGTAAATTGATTCTCAAATTGCATAACATGCCCAAACCCTCATGTGCTAAAGATTGTCTATTGTGACTTAATTATGTTTATACTCTTTGTGGGATGAAGATATTGCATGAAATCAATGTGATTTAGCAGTCATTTCTCATATGATGAAACCTTATGAACTTACACAGCTAAGGGCAAAGGTGCCAAATGGTTGATTTGAAAAGGAACTCTTTTGTACAAACTATTGTAGTTTTGGGACCTTAAATTGTGGTATTGTGAGTACACCTCCACCCGCATATATTAGGGTGAGGCGGTGGGTCCACTCTGTGTAGTGTTGTGATATTGTGAGTACACCTCAACCCGCATATTTTAGGGTGAGGAGGCGAGGCCGCTTTGTGTAGTGTTGTCATATTGTAAGTACACCTCCACCCGCAAATATTAGGGTGAGGCGGCGGGACCACTTTGTGTAGTGTTGTGGTATTGTAAGTACACCTCCACCTGCATATATTGGGGTGAGGCGGCGAGGCCGCTTTGTGTAGTGTTGTGATATTGGGAGTACACCTCCACCCGTATACATTGGGGGTGAGGCGGCAGGGCCGCTTTGGGTAGAGTTCCTGGTATTGTGATTGCACCTCCACCCGCATACACTGGGGTGAGGCAGCGGGGCCGTTTTGTGTAAACAGAGTTCTAGAGGATCCCCGATTTGAAGTTTGTAAATGTTATTGAAAGCTCTTACTAAATTTGCTGTGGCTTTAACGGCTAATTAAGCCTTCTATTGTTACCATAATTCATGGTAAGTCATGTTATATTTCTAAGTCCTTGAATAGGTGTTTAGTTTTCATACTAGTACTATTCGACATGTACTAACATCCCTTTTGTCGGGGGCGCTGCATCTTTAATGGATGCAGGTGGTTCCACAGCAGAAGACATTGACCAGTGATAGCGGTACACTCTTCTCTCAGCTGAGCTTGTTGCCGGCACTATCATTGTACTCTTCTATATCTATTGGAGGCTCCGTAGACGTAGTGTGGGTTGTGTATTAGTGTGAGAAAGTTAAATTAAAGATGTTGTAATCGTATCTCATTCTCCCACTGTAAAACTATGGTTGTGAAATGTATTGTTTTGGAGACATATAAATGAAGTATCTAATGGTAATGGAACTAGTGTTGTTCATGAACCCTCATGGTATTAATTAATGAAGTTTATATTCTCTTTATTTATGGGTGAGTTAGGTAGAAGGATATCCAGTAGGCTTGCTCGGCCAGGTTATCTCGGTTGAGCGCTGGTCGTGCTACCCGAGGTCAGGGCGTGACAAACTTGGTATCAGAGCCTAAGGATTTAAAGTGTCATAGGATGTCTCAGAGCCGTGTCTATTAGAGTCCTTCTTATCGGTGTGTTGTCGACAACATCTATAATGGGGAGGATACTTGGGCACTTAGGAATAATACCCTTCTTGATGTTCTCGATCGTGCGATGAAGCTGATTGTAAGATTGTTCCTTCTTTAGCTCGTGATTTACTCTAACTTTCAGTACATGGCACCTAGGAAGAAGGCAAAACTGGCCAAGGAGCCACTGTCACCCCAGGAGTGGCAGTATATCCGATATTTGATGATGCGGGTGAGCACCTGAGGGGTGAGGATATTTTCCCAGTTACTACACCGCCTGAATTAACTATTCCTGCTGAGACTGCACCTTTTCCTACACCTACTGAGGGTGCAACGGTCCCTCCAAGTAATATTCCAGTTCCACCTCCAGCTCCAGCTTCTGGTTCCGCTGTTTCTGATAGGTATCTTAGGGGAGCCATACAGATGTTGGCTCAGATAGTGGCCTCCCAGGCCCAGAGATCAAATGTTACACCTGCTTCTTCTAGTCAGCCAGGGGATTCCGCTAGTTCCAGGGTGAACAGGTTTCTCCAGTTGGATTCTCCAGTGTTCACAGGTACTAATCCTGAGGAGGACCCCCAGGACTTCATTGATGAGATGCACAAGATTCTCCGAGTTATGCGTGCTACTGAGACGGAGTGAGTGGAGTTGCCTTCCTACCGCCTGAAAGGGTTGGTCTACTCTTGGTTTGAGATGTGGGAGGAGTCCCGTGATGAGGGGAGCCCTCCAGCGAGGTGGAGTGATTTCACCGATGCTTTTAGGGATCATTTCTTGCCTATTGAGTCTAAGGCGGCCTGTGCCACTAAGTTTGAGAGCTTGAAGCAGGGTAGCATGAATGTGTGGGAGTACCATATGGACTTTGCGCGCCTGTCCAAGTAAGCTATTCACATGTTGCCTGCTGCGAAAGCTAGAGTGTGCCAGTTTGTGTAGGGCCTTAGCCCCTTGGTTATTAATGAGGCCGCTACGGCTGCCTTGAATTCTGATATGAACTATGGGAAGATGGTGGTGTTTGCTCAAGCTACAAAGAATCGTACACTGAAAAATAGAAGGGAGTGTGAGGGTAGCAGCAAGGCCCGGACCACGCGCAACTTGGGTGGCTCTTGTGGTGGTGGTAGCTCGGCATTTAGGGGAGGGTCATCAGGGCCATCTCAGTCATTCACTCAGTCTTCGAAGAGTGCACCGCTAGCTAGGCCTAGTCAGGGCAATAGGGGTCCCTACCATCAGGGTCAGCCTGGAAGGTAATTCCAGTAGCAGCATAGGCCCCCATGCCCTAAGTGTGGGAGGATACACTTTGGGGTCTACATCATGGACCTACCTTTATGCCATGGGTGCGGCGTGAGGGGTCACATTCATAGGGATTGCCGCTCGTTCCACTGGATCATGGGCAGAGATGCGGCGCAGCCAACTAGCTCTGCAGCTACTACATCCACAGCACCTCCTCCAGCTCGAGGCAACCCAGCACTTGCAGGGCGTGGTGCAGCTAGGGATGATGCGCAATATTCGGGAGGACCTAGTAGATTTTATGCTATGCGGAGGCGTCGGGATTCAGAGGCTTCTCTAAATGTTTTCACAGGTATATTGACTGTCCAATCCCATGATGTATATGCCCTTATTGATCCCAGTTCCACTTTTTCCTATGTCACTCTCTATGTTGCTATGAAATTTGGGATAGAACCGGAACAACTTCATGAGCCGTTCTCTATATCTACTCCAGTTGGTAAGTCTATTGTGGCCGCACGAGTCTATAAGGACCATTGCCAATCTCATTGAATTGGATATGGTTGATTTTGATGTAATAATGGGGATGGATTGGCGTTATTCATGTTTTCCAAGCTTCACTGTCGAACCAGAATCGATAGGTTTGAATTTCTAAACGATTCAATGATTGAATAGAAGGGGGAGGATGTGGTGCCGAATGGTAGGTTTATTTCTTACCTTAAGGCCAAAAAAATGATTAACAAGGGGTATATTTACCATTTGTTCCGGGTTACGGACACCAGTGCTGAGGCACCTACACTTGAGTCAGTGCCTGTTGTGAATGAATTTCTGGAGATCTTTCTGGATGAGCCCCAGGATCCCATCAGACAGGGAGATTGATTTTGGGATTGATGTGATGCCAGACACGCAACCTATATTTATTCCACCCTACAGAATGGCACCGACCGAATTGAAAGAGCTAAAGGAACAATTGAAAGATTTGTTAGAGAAGGGTTTCATTCGGCCGAGTGTGTCGCCTTGGGGCGCACCAGTTCTATTTGTAAGAAAGAAGGATGGGTCGCTAAGAATGTGTATTGACTATCGGCAGCTCAACAAAGTTACAATCAAGAATAAGTACCCACTACCAAGGATAAATGATTTGTTTGACCAATTGCAGGATGCTAAGTACTTCTCCAGGATCGATTTAAGATCCGGGTATCACCAAATTGAAGATCAAGGAGCATGATATTCCGAAAACAGCGTTCAGGACCCGGTGTGGGCACTTTGAATTTCTAGTAATGTCATTCGGGCTAATAAATTCCCCCGCAACTTTCATAGATCTTATGAATCGGGTCTTCAAACCTTTCCTCGACTCCTTCGTGATAGTGTTTATTGACAATATTCTTGTTTATTCACGGAGTAGGGAGGACGATGCCGATCATCTCAAGGCAGTTTTGCAAGTCCTGTATTAGCACCGGTTATATGCGAAGTTTTCGAAATATGAATTTTGGCTCGAATCTGTACATTCTTGGGTCATGTTGTCTCTAGAGAAGGAATTGAGGTTGATCCCCACAAAATTTCATCCCTGAAGAATTGGCCTAGACCTACTACTCAAATAGAGATTCACAGTTTCTTGTGCTTAGCTGGATAATACAAAAAGTTTGTGGAGGGGTTCTCTACTCTTGCCTCTTCGTTGAGTAAACTGACGCAGAAGGCAGTTAAGTTCCAATGGTCAGATGCTTGTGAAAGAAGCTTCCAGGAGTTGAAATCAAGATTAACTACGGCAGCAGTGTTGACTACGGATGGATTCGTGGTATATTGTGTAGCTTCAAGTATCGGACTTGGGTATGTATTAATGCAACATTGAAAGGTGATAGAGTATGCTTCTAGGTAACTCAAGAATCATGAAAAGAACTATCCAACACATGACTTAGAGTTTGCGATGGTGGTATTTGCATTGAAGATTTGACATCATTATTTGTATGGTGTCCATGTGGATATATTCACAGATAAGAGCCTTCAATATATTTTCAAACAGAAGGAATTGAATCTGAGGCAGAGAAGATGGCTTGAGTTACTCAAGGATTATGACATCGACATCCTATATCATCCGGGGAAGGCAAAAGTTGTAGCGGATACTCTTAGCCGGAAATCAATGGGCAGTCTGGCTCACTTGGAGGCATATCAAAGGCCGTTAACCAAGGAGGTTCATTGGTTGGCTAGTTTGGGAGTTCGTCTTGCGGACTCAAGTGAAGGAGGGGTGATTGTGCAAAATAGGGCTGAATTGTCACTTGTGGTGGAAGTTAAGAAGAAGGAATTCAATGATCCATTGTTGGTACATTTGAAGGAGGGGATTTAAAAACATAATACCATGGCCTTTTCTCTTGGCGTGGGTGATGGTACACTAAGGTACCAAGGGCGACTATGTGTTCAAAATGTGATGATCTCCGGGAAAGAATCATGACCGAGTCTCACACGTCTAGGTATTCCGTGCACCCGTGCTCTACAAAGATGTATCATGATCTTAGGGATGTCGATTGGTGGAATGATACGAAGAGGAACGAAGCGGACTTTGTGGCGAGATGACCAACTTGTCAGCAAATGAAGGCCCAACACCAAAGGCCCTGTGGGTTGGCACAGAACATAGAAATTCCAATGCGAAAATGAGAGATGATCTATATGGACTTTGTGGTAGGACTACCTCGCACTCCTCGCAAGTTCGACTCGATTTGGGTAATTGTGGACCGACTCTCGAAATCAACATACTTCTTGCCATTTAAATCTACCGACACAGCAGAACAATATGCTCAGTTGTATATCTAGGAAATAGTCAGGTTGCATGACACTCTAGTTTCTATTATCTCAGATAGAGAGGCATAGTTCACAGCTAATTTTTGGAAGAAATATAAGCAAGTTTTGGGAACTCACTGAATCTTAGTACAACCTTCCATCCACAGAATGACGGGCAGGCAAAGAGAATTATTCAGACGCTTGAGGATATGTTGTGCGCTTGTGTTCTTGACTTCAAAGGTAGCTGGGATGATCATTTGCCGCTAATAGAATTTGCCTACAACAACAGTTATCATGCCAGCATTCAGATGGCACCGTTCGAGGCTTTATATGGTATAAGATGTGGATCTCCCATTGGGTGGTTAGAGATTGGGGAAGCAGAGTTGATAGGGCCAGACCTCGTGCATTAAGCTAGGGAAAACGTTAAGATCATTAAGGAGTGGCTGAAAACTGCTCAGAGTTGTCAAAAGTTCTATTCAGATGTGCGTCGCAGGGATTTGGAGTTCAAAGAAGATGACTGGGTGTTCTTGAAGGTTTCCCCTATGAAGGGTGTAATGCGGTTTGGTAAGAAATGGAAGCTGAGCCTGAGGTATGTTGGACCGTACAGAATCATTCAGAGGATTGGTCTGGTGGCGTAAGCTCGAGCTACCACCTGAGATGTCATTACTGCACCCGGTATTTCACGTGTCTATGCTGTAGAAAGTAGTTGGAGACCCGACACTCATTGTTCCAGTTGAGACTGTTGAGGTTAATGAGGAATGACTTATGAAGAGATTCCAGTTTCTATTATTGATCGTCAAGTCCGAAAGTTGAGAAATAAAGAAATTGCCTCCGTGAAAGTGTTATGGCGCAACCAACAGATTGAAGAGGCCACCTGGGAGGCCGAGGAAGAAATGAATAAGAAGCACCCTTATTTGTTTAAATAGCTATGTAATCGTTCTATGAATTTCTTCCCTGTGAATTACGTATCATTTGTACAGATTATGCTAAGGATGTTCTTCCTCTGTAATGTATTGCTTATGATGCAGCGGTTGGTGTTGTTTTTATGTTATATTGAGTCATCAGATTATGTATATGTTGTTGGGATTGGTTTCTGGGATTCTCTGACAGGTTGATAGGCCTAGTTACATGGGAGACTCTGGCGAAATTTTTAGAAATTTAGGGAGTTAGCCGAATTTTGAAACTGCTGGTGTGTGTGACTTAACAGTTGAGCCACATTGTGTGCTAATGGTTAATTTTGACCCTCATTCGAGGACGAATGATCTTAAGTGGGGGAGGATGTAAGGCCCCGTAAAATTTAGCCAAGGAAATTAAGGTTCATGGTGTTGAGGTAGGCTTACATGTTTGAAGGTTGTAGAAATTCTTCGCGGAGGTTTTGGGATCCTTGTTCGGACCTTTTGGGTTGAAGAATGCACTGAGGATTTGGTGGAGATTTTTTGGCAGAAGAAGGCAATTATGCGGTCTATTTCGCGACCGCAGAACCATTTTGCGTGCTGCATATTGGTCGTAGAGTTGAGCAGGGAGTGTTTGAATTTTGAAAGTTGTTTTGCGCCCATTCTGCGGTCGCATAATTCATTCTGTGGCTGCATAAGTGATCTGCGGACCGCAGAATGGTCGCAGATCAGTCCAGTGCAGCCAAGTTTTGGGAATCAGTTTTGCGGTCCATTTTGCAAACCGTATACCTATTCTGCGGTCAGTTCTGCAACCACATACCATTTCGGCGGTCAGTTCTGCGACCGCAGACCTGAGTTCGGAGGGTCCATTTTCCTAATTTTATAACCCGGCCCCATTTTGATAAATAGCCTTTGGGGCTTATTTTTTGGTGATTATCCTATGATTTTAGAGAGAAGTGAGAGTGTTCTAGAAAGAGGAAGAAGCTCAAGTGCTTTGTTCATCAAGATCTTGTCCAAGCTTTAAAATCCAACAAGGAAATCTCACAAGATCTTCACTCAACAGGTAAAGTTCCATACCCTAGTTTTCAATTCCGAATTTGGGTAGAAGATGGTTGATTGAGAGTATAAGTCTTGGGAGTGAGAGTATTATGTATACATGCATGTACCAATAAGGTTTGTAGAATACTGTTGAGCCCAAATGGGTAAAGATTAGGTTGTGAAGAGAAAGAAGTCTTGCGGAAGAACTCTGTAACCAATTTGCACGTCTAGTGTTTGATAAAATGCTCAAATGAGCTGAGATCATGAATATCTTCGTAATTTGTGTTCAATTTTGTTATGTCTCAAAATAGATTGGGATTGGTAGGATTTTCGGAACTGTGTATTGAATTAAGGGGAGCTCTTTCGAGGTATGGAGGCTAAACTCTTCTTCTAGTATCGGAATTTCTGAACCCTTGTAAAATTCTATCACATGCGCTCGAACTTGAAACGCAATTGATGTGGGATGTTCAAGCTAGTAAATTGATTTTCAAATTGCATAACGTGCCCATACCCTCATGTGTTAAAGATTTTCTATTGTGACATAATTAGGTTATACCCTTTGTGGGATGAAGGTATTATATGAAATAAATGTTATTTAGCGCTCATTTCTCATATGATGAAACCTTATGAACTTACACTGCTAAGGCCAAAGGTGCCAAATGGTTGATTTGAAAGGGAACTCTTTTGTACAAACTATTATAGTTTTGGGACCTTAAATTGTGGTATTGTGACTAGACCTCCACCCGCATATATTGGGGGGAGGCGGCGGGGCCGCTCTGTGTAGTGTTATGATATTGTGAATATACCTCCACCCGCATATATTGGGGTGAGGCGGCGGGGCCGCTTTGTGTAGTGTTGTGATAATGTGAGTACACCTCCACCCGCAGATATTAGGGTGAGGTGGCGGGGCCACTTTGTGTGGTGTTGTAGTATTGTGAGTACACCTCCACCTGCATATATTGGGATGAGGCGGTGGGGCCGCTTTGTATAATGTTGTGGTATTGTGAGTACACCTCCACCTGCATATATTGGGATGAGGCTACGGGGCCGCTTTGTGTAGTGTTGTGGTATTGGGAGTACACCTCCACCCGTATACATTGGGGTAAGGGGTAGGGCCGCTTTGTTTATAGTTCCTGGTATTGTGATTGCACCTCCACCCGCATACATGGGGGTGAGGCGGCGGGGCCGTTTTGTGTAAAGATAATTCTAGAGGATCCCCGACTTGAAGTTTGTAAATGTTATTGAAAGCTCTTGCTAAATTTGCTATGGCATTAACGTCTAATTAAGCCTTCTATTGTTACCATAACTCATCGTATGTCATGTTGTATTCCAAGTCCTTGTATAGGTGTTTAGTTTTCATACTACTACTGTTCGACATGTACTAACCTCCCTTCTACCGAGGGCGCTGCATCTTTAGTGGATGTAGGTGGTTCCACAACGAAAGACATTGACTAGGTCGTCGGCCGCTTCTGCAGCCCTTATGCGCATCTGCGCCCCTGCTTCTGCGCTGCCCACTCCGCAGGTGCAGTCCCGCTTCAACGGAAAGATGACCGCATAAACGGTACCAGCATTGCCCAACGAAACCTGCTCCTGCGCTTGCCTGGCTGCTTTTACGGCGTCGCACCTGCGGCCCTTTTTCCGCTGGTGTGATTGCATGAGCAATTGGCCAAAACCAACATTCCTAAGTTTCAAATTTCGATCCGATTGCAATCCAAAACTCACCCGAGGCCCCGCGGTACCCCATCCAAACATACTAACACATCCCACAACACGATAAAGACATAGTCGAAACCTTGAATCATGTCAAAAAACATCAAAATTACAAATCGACGGCCAAAACTTTACATGCAAGTCACTAATCACGATACAAACCTATTCCAAGGCTCGGAACTCCAAATAGACATCGATAGAATAAAGATCCACTTTCAACCAAACTTATAAAATTCTAAAACTTTCAAAAATGCCAACTTTCCATAATAAGCGCCGAATTGCTCCTGAGTGATCCGATACTCAACTCGAGCATACGCCCAAGTCCGAAATCATCATACAAACATATCGGAACCTTCAACTCCCGATTCCGAGGTCGTTTACTCAAAAGTCAAACCTTAGCCAATTCTGCCAACTTAAAGCTTTCGAAATTAGAATTTTCTTTCCAAATCAATTCCGAACTTCCGAACTTCAATTCCGACCACGCGTACAAGTCATAATACCTTAAATGGAGCTACTCAAGGCCTCAAACTGCCGAATAACGTGCTAGAGATCAAAACGACCGGTCGGGTCGTTACACTTAAAATGTATTTCAATATTTTTTTAAAATACTAAAATATCATCAATATAAACAATTATGAAATTTGTATAGGGTCTGAAAATGTCATTAATTTGAAATTCATAAGGGGTATTTTTTAAACCAAATGGCATGACATTCCATTCATACTGACCCATTGGGACATTAAAAATAGTTTTAAATTTATCGAACTCAGATATTTGAATCTGCCTATACCCAGATTTTAAAAAAAATTGTAAAATATTATGGAATCGTGTAATATATCAAGTAAATCCTTTTTATTAGTAATAAAATATCTAATCTATTTTAAAATATTATTAAGGGGCTTATAATTGATAACTAATCTTGGAACTCCTCGTTCCTGTTCAGCATGTTTATTAACATAAAAGGTTGTACATGACCATTTAGACTTTGAGGTCTTATAAGACCTTTTTGCACCTAAGAATCTATTTCCTTTTTGCATAATTTCAAATATTCTGAATTCATTTGGCAAGGTCTAGCCTTTGTCAGAATATTATCTTCCGAAAATTCTTCTTCAAAGGGATGACTAACTATATGCTTTTTCCTACTCCAAAATTAGTTTGGATGATCACCACATATTTGTAGTGAAAACTGATTTTTCAAAAAATCAATTTTTTCTATAAGTTTTGGGTTTTGTAAATCTTTTGTAATAGTAAGACTGGGAATTTTATTTTTTAAAAAATTAATTTGTCTATTTTTTGCAGTGATTTTATCAGACATTTCATTTAAAAACCTTTGAAATGATTGAGTTATAAAGAAAAAAAATTCATTATAAAAAGTTCCTGTTAAACCTTGGGCATCCCATCTAGTAAATGAAATTATATGATGGAAAAATGAGACTCCTAATACGATGTCATGGGAAATGTCTTTTACCAAAACAAATGTTTCAGGTATGCAAATATAAGCTTTTGGTAATTTATAAGAAATACTCATTCTATCTCCATTAGAATTTTTAAATATGCGAGTCGTCTTATGAAAATATCTTGAAGGTATTGTTTCTTCTTTATACAATTTAAATCTGCACCGCTATCAAATAAAACAGTAAACTCTTTTTTGAAATTATAATCTATTAAAAGAGAAACTTTTATTGAAAATTTTTGAGTAGTAAATAGTTGGAGTTTTTTGTAAAAACTCATTATCCGCCATATTAACTACTCCTAAGAAATTACATTTTGCCGCATCCTTAGGGGTACCAGCATTAACATTATCAAAACTCTCTTCAGTAATATCAGTACTGAATTCATGACTTATGGGAACATTGGATCTTTCTAATTTAAAAATTCTCTTATCTAGGCTATGTTTGAAGCCTTTAAGGTTGAGATTTCTCCTTTGAGATTATTAATCACATTCCTTAGGTCTTGAATAGTAGTTGGCCTATCAGTGGCCTGAGATTTGTTCTTAAAATCCTCTTAACATCGGACATTGTATTTGGTCCCTTTGTGAAGGAATTTCTTCAATCTCTGGACTTGTAGGTATTTTTTCCTTCTTATCAATAATCTGGGACCTCAATTATGGGTCTTTAATAACCCTGAGAAATTCTAATAAATTATTATTAGTAAGGACATTAACTTCTAAGTCCTTAAATTTAGAATAAATATTGAAAAATTTATCATCTGTGTTGTTATTACAATATTGATTTTGCCTGCAAGGTCCACATTCATCACCTAAGGAAATATACTCTTCCTCTTGCAGAACCCTTAAATCTTCATCAGTTGATGAATCTCCTCCATAACTACTTTCTTGATTAGAATTATCTTGAGAAGAATTAAGAAGAATCTTATATAAAGAGTCCTTAATGTTATCATCTATATCAAAGTTCTTAATCTTGTCCTTGACTTTGAAATCTCTAGCATATTGACCTATCCTACCACATTTGTAGCAAGCATTAGGCTTCTTAGATTTTATAAAATCTTTCCTATGCTTATAAGCACTCCTTCTCTTTTTCTTCCACTAAGATCTTTTATCAAAAGATTCTCTAATTCTTTTCATGTCCATAAAACTCTTTCTTATGTGTATGAGACACATTTTTATTTTTAGGGATATCTATGGCGAACTGTTCATAGAATTCCCCTAGTTGTTGTCTTTCATTAAGACGATGCTTCTTGATTTTCTGGTTTAGCTTAATCTCATTACATAAAGCTAAACATTCCTCTGTCATCTCGTTGGTTACCCCTCCGTCTTCCCTATTTTTCTATCTTATTATATTTCTTTATCTGTGTTTTATGTAATCAAGTTGAGTAGTTGAGTACGGAGTGAAATTGGTAAGAAATGAGACATTTAGTTTCTGTTGAGAAGGGTTAAATCAGAAAAGTCAACCTGATGTTGACCTATGAGTTAGGAGCCTTGGATGTAAATTCTGATGATTTGATTAGGTCCGGGAGATGATTTACGACTTAGGAGAGTGATCGGAATTAGTTTTGGAGGTTCCGTGTAGAATTAGGCTTGAATTGGTGAAGTTAGAATTTTGGCGATTTCCCGTTGATAGGCGAGATTTTGATCCGAGGGTCGGAATGGAATTCCGAAAGTTGCTGTAGCTTCGATATGTAATTTATGACTTGTGTGCAAAATTTCAGGTCATTCGGACATGGTTTGGTCGGGTTTAGATCAAAAGAGCGATTTAGAAGATTTTGAGATCCGATGCGAATTTGATGTTATGATGTTGATTTGAACGTTACGAAGGTTGGAACAAGTTTGAATATTGTTATGGGACATGTTGGCATGTTTGGTTGAAGTCCCGAGGGTCTCGAATGGATTTTGGATGGTTGATGGAGTTTAACTTCCGCATTTCAAGAATGTGTCGATGTCGTATCTTCAAGAATAAGAGGTATAATATTATGCAAATGGACTCAAAATTCAGTTTTAATTGAAGCATTAGATCCTTATAGAAATTTCGGAGCCATAGCAAAAAGAATCGTCCAATTCGGACATCGTATGAGAAAGTTATGCTTATTTTCGCGTCGAGGAAAAATCTGCAGAAATGTCAGATCTGACCGCAGATTGGTCGCATTTTTGCTGCATTTTGACACAGAATGTCGCAAACTGAGACAGAACTTGGGGCGAGAAATGCGACCAAAAATGGGAACCGCACAGGGCATCGCATTTCTGACCTGACAGTGGTGTTTTAACTCGATTTTTGACACTTTTTAAGTAGAACCCAATGCCCATCTTGTTTTATAAGACCCATTTTCGTTACCCACGAAGAGGAACACCTCCAAACACCATAGAATCACCATAAATCAACCTCAAAACCATATTCAAAGGATATTTTCATGGACAAATTCTTAAAGGAAGAGTTTGTGTCATCTTAAACATACTTGGGGCCATAGGACTCGGATTGAAGCGAATCTTGAAGCAAATATTGGGAGATTTTCAAGAGGAATCTCGGGGTAAGTGTTCCTAACTAAATTTTTGAGGATTACCTCAGTTCATCACCGTTTTTAGCAATTAATTGGTGATTTAAGTTGGAAAAATTGTAGGAAAACCCTAAAGCTTAGATTTGAGGGTTGGAGGTCGATCCGGTGTCGGAATTCGACAAATTTTATATGGTTGAACTCGTATCGGAATGGGTTATCACATTTTGTAGGTTTTTTACGATTACGAGAAGTGGGCCCCACTGGCAATTTTGAGTTAAATTTCGGATTTTAATCCGAAAAATTTGTAAATTCATATGGAATTAGTTTCTACTATGTGTATTGAGTGTATTAAATTATTTGTGACTAGATTTGAAGCCTTCAGACACAAAGTTTCAAGGCAAAGGTTTGTCGGAACCTTGAATTCAGTTGCAAAGCGAGGTAAGTGTCCGTTCTAACCTTAGCTTGAGGGATTAGAAGTCGTGTTCTATTTGTTAAATTGTTACTTTGAGTACGACGTATAGGCATGGTGATGAGTACCTTTACGTTGGTGTCAAGCATGACCGTGGGTCGTATATGGATGATTGTTTCATGTTATTGTTCTCTTGTTGAGAAATTATATTGTTTTGTTTCCTTACTGAATTTCTTGTGCTTTGTGTGATGACTATTGTGAAATAGGAGCGGGTGGTACGCCTACCACAAATTTAAGGAAATGGGGTCGAGTTGCACGCCTGCAACAGGATTTTAAGGAAATGGGGTCGAGTTGCACGCCTGCAACAGGACATAATGAAATGGGGTCGGGTAGTACACCTACCACAAGATATAATGAAATGGGGTCGGGTGGCACGCCTGTGACAAGATATTGTGAAATGGGAGCGGGTGGTATGCCTACCACAATGATGAAATAAAATGGGGTCGGGTTGCACGCCTGCAACAAGATATAATGAATTGGGAGCGGGTGGTACGCCTACCACAAATTTAAGGAAATGGGGTCGAGTTGCACGCCTGCAACAGGATTTTAAGGAAATGGGGTCGAGTTGCACGCCTACAACTGGATATGACAGAAAGTGAAAGTTGTCTGAAATTTTCTCTTGATTTGTGTTGGAATTTAATTTGTAGTTTCTTTACTATTCATCTATGATATGTTGTTTTAACTGTTATCCCGAATTATATTCCCCTTTTTCCCACTTAATTGGTTCATTTATTTCCATCTTTCTACTATAGATGTATATATACCTATATATATATATTGGTATATAACTGCACAGGTTTATCTGGAGTCTGGTCCTAGCCTCGTCACTACCTCGCCGGGGTTAGGCCAGGCACTTACCAGCACATGGGGTCGGTTGTGCTGATACTACACTCTGCACTCTTTTGTGCAGATCCCAGTACTGCAGGCTTTGGACTGTAAGGAGCTCCCAGCTTCTGATTATCAGGCGCCCCAAGGTAGTACTGCAGACGTTCGCAGATCTTGGCGTCCCCTGTCCATTTCCTTGACCTATTTCTTATTTTTGTAGTTCCAGAAACAGTATTTTGTTATTTCTTTCAAACCCTTACTTGTAGTAAATCTTAGACAGTATGTGAAACTGTGACACCAAATCTTGGGTAGTTTGTAAAAGAAATTTTATTTGAAATATTCTACGTATTTCGCTCGTTAAATTGTGTTGCTTATTTATGGGTGGTTTTAGTTGAATTGATTTCGAATGAAACCGTGGTAAATAATTTGGTTGATTGGCTTGCCTAGCTTTCACTAGTAGGCGCCATCACGGCTCCCGAGGGTGGGAATTCCGGGTCGTGACAAAATTTTGCTAGTATCATCTTCAAATAATTTTGAAAAAACGATAAAATAAATTACTTTATCTTTTTCTCCCATTTGAAAAGAGCTTTGTGGGGGAAAAACTGATTTAGTGATTTCACCATTAGTGAGTTTATAATCTCTTTCTAACATGGAAATATAACCATCAACATATTTTAGACATAAACTATGGTACAATAGCAATAATTTTATTGTGACCACTAATATCATTATAAAAATCATTTTGAAAGAAAGTTATTAACTTCTCATCGAAATTGTCAAAAAACCAATTTCTGAAAAGTTCCCATCTGGGTTTTTTAAATTTTTCTGAAATTAATTTTCTTGCCGGCGAACACGGACTAAAATCTATTTGGTTTCTATCCATTAAAACCATTGGAAAAATCGATTTCGGATTCAGTTGGATCAGGAATAGCACTAGCAATATTATTTGTGCTAATTTTTATGACCTCTATTATGTTATTATCTCTAATTTGCGAAATAGATGCTCTAATAGAAAATCTACTGTATAATCAACAGGTGAAATATAAGAAGAATTTGATCTAGTTAATCTAGATGAATAACTAATATTATCAGTTTGATCGGGTTCATTAATTTGATCTTAATAGTTTGATAAGAAGTTTGTTCAACTTCTGTGATTTCACTGTTAATGTCATTTCGAGGAGCTATTGCTCCTCAATGACCCATTGTTTCGGAAAATCTATTTCATCCCACTTAACAGCTCTTCTGGTAGTAACTTTAAATTTACCAAAACTAATCTCTATAAGAATAGTCTCATTTTGAAATCCTTAATTTTGCACATAGGATTTAAAATGTATTAGACTTATAATAAATCATGTAATAGATACATATAACTTCTGTTCCTGGCATATAGTCATAACCATGAAGCTTAATACTTAGTACTAAAGCATTAAAAGAGTTTTCATAACTCAAAAAAACTTGCAAGTTAGGATAAGCATTAAATATACAGAGCCATAGGCCAAACTGGTTTGTACTGTCTCTATAAGGGATTTTTTCCAGTTTTGGTTTCTGCCATCTCTGAGAGCTACTATGAATCTTTCAGGTAAGCCTCTTAACGTAAGTGGCTTGAAGGCTACTTGTTTTTAACCGATATGCAATAATCTATGAGTTTCCGTATAAGGAGCAAAACCATTTTCAAATAATAATCTAAAAGTAGCATGATCACTATCTACTGTGATGGTCTCTTCAGTAGTTTTAACTACTTGTTTTAATCCTAATTTCTCAAAGGTACCTAATTGGTATATAACCTTAGGTTGGATTCTCGGAATCATCCATTTATTAAGTAAATCTAATTGTTGGGGCATATCATACTCTTCTTTTCTAATGTTTTTAATAGTAGTTTGTTTCTTAATGATATTCATTAGAGAAAATATGTTGAACTTAGCAACTAATTCTACTTCTAACCATGGCTCTGATACCATTTCTACGCATTATTATTATTATTATTATTATTATTATTATTATTATTATTATTATTATTATTATTATTATTATGTGGATCGGGCTGCACGGCATCAAGCCTTATTGGCTTTTTAGCACTTGGGCAGGATCCGCCTTTCCGGAGTCTGACATATCAGTAGTGAGCGCAGGCACAGTGATATATATTCACGTGCTTTAGTGAGGGGCATTGATGCCAGGCGCCCGTATAGTGCTGAGTGATTGTGTGTGTGTGTGTGATGAGTGGGCATTTGAGGCAGACAGATTGAGTATGTTGAGAGTGAGAGTACTTGGGAATATCACCGTGAAATCATTCATTTGACATGCATACTTGACATATAGGCATAGAGATGTACCATTCCTCATGCTAGCTGTATTTGACATGTTCTTATCAATGTTGGGCTTTAATTGTTAACATGAAAGCATGTTTAAATTTCTATAATATGAGTTAGCCGATTATGATAATTCCTTTGAAGTTACTTATTGTTATTGTCTTCATCATACTTGTGTTGTCATTATATTGGATTCTGACTATCTTCTTCTAAGCTCGTCACTACTTTCAGCCTAAGGTTAGTTATGTCACTTATTGAGTACATAGGGTCAGTTGTACTCATACTAAACTCTACACTTCATGGACAGATCCAGGTGCATTTGGACATAGTGATTTCTAGATCCATGTTGGTGCTAGTATCTGGAGACTTCGAGGTAGTTGCTATGATGTCCATAGACCTTGACTCTCTTTTCTTTTATTTTCTTCAATGTTGTTCTATTACTCAGACAGTTGTACTAAGGATTTGGTTTATGTTTTGATACTCAGTAGTGCTCATGTGCTCGTTGACACCAGATTTTGGGGAATGGTTGTATCAGTATTGTTACTATTTTCATTAGATCATTTTGATATTTCCGTTGTTAAGTTTATTACACCATGATTTATTCAAATGTATAGTTATTTTGTGAATGGTTAGCTGGCCTAGCATGTAGTGTTAGGCGTCGTCGCTGATTCGGTGGGAGTTGGGTCGTGACAAGTTAGTATCAAAGCACTAGGTTGCTTAGGTCATACGAGTCATGAGCAAGTTTAGTAGCGTCTTGTAGATAGGTACGAAGACGTCCGTACTTATCTTCAAGAGGCTACCGATCTATTAGGTAGCTTCACCTTCTCGCATTCTTCGTGTGGTTTTTTTATTTTTGAAGCTTGAAACTTGACTCTTTTATTCTCTCACAGATGGTGAGGACACGTATGACCGGATTAGGTGGATGGCCACCAATACTACCAGTTAGGGCCGCGAGAGGCAGGGGCCACGGTAGAGGCCCAGGTGGAGCTCATACTATAACCAGAGCGGCACCTATGGAGCCACCAGTTGCTCCAGTTGATGTGCAGGTGTTGCACCCTATGTTATGCTAGTCAAGATAGGATTCAATTTGTGGTTCCTCTGTTGTTGATAAAAGATAGTCCCCACCTAATATTTAAAGGTGTACTACGGTGCCAATTTAATTACTACGTCCTGTTCTTTATTAGTCTGCTAACCGGTGAGATTATGGGTAAAGGTTCTTGTTCTTCTAAGAGGGAGGTATTAGGCACCCCTTAAAATCTACCTAAGGTAGCTCCATAGGATTTAGACTAATTTTGGCATCAATTATTTATAAAATGATTTGATTCGTGATAAGGAATGCTGCTTACTGTATACCTAAGTATGATATTGATAGAAAGAATGCGGGGTCCTAAAGGGATATGAGTTTATAAAGAGGTTCATAAGATATATTGAAAGTGTCTTGAAATCGGTATATGGTTGGTCAAGATTTTATAAGTAAGACTCGCATATTTGACACATGAAGATGCCAAATCTACGATGCCATAACTCGACTTCATTATAAGAAGAAGCATTCAAGGCCTGTGTGGAAGACATAAGACCAGAAGTCTCAAGGATGTTTTGTAGAGCCCCTTGTCCTCACGTCATAAAAGAGATTGAGTAATGAAAATGCTTTGATTTGGGGGATGGTTATTTACATAACTCTAAAAGAATGTTTTGCAAGAAAGTGAGCCTAAAATTACCTCAGATTCGGAGGGTTTTCAAAGAAGAGGTTATTTTGCCGAAAATTCCTTAAGAGCGATAGTTCTTGAAGTTCCGATTTTTCTTTTGAAAAAGAAGCTGAGATCTGATTTCTCCTTTTGAAATAGAGCTGTTGTTTTGCTAAGTTCTGAATTTTAAAAACATAATAATTTGCGAGCAGATTATATAGTGAGTTAAGGATCTACTTCTAACTAATTTCCCTTTTAAATCCTATATTGTTTAAGGCCTGCCTAAGTATATATGATACTAAAGCATAAAAGAAAAGCATGTGATCTAATATATGAGTGTTATATATATGAGAAATAAAACAACAATAAAGACATAACAAATACAACTAATATTAACTTTAAACTAACAGAAACAATGAACTACACTAACGAGATAGTAAATAACGATAAACAGTTGAGGAAAAGAGGACTAGACTCTGTGATTACATCTCAAGAAGGTAGGCCCAGCAGTAAAGAAACACGAACATAGCTAACTTTGGGCTCCTCGACGAAATGCAATAAGGCTGGAACTGGGCCTGAGTTTATTAGGAACTCAAAGGCCCAAATAGATGTACATGTTAAAAGAATAAGAAAGTCATTAGACACATATTCAATATATTTAAGCATATTCTAACTAAAGATTATACTTTGATGTACATGACAAATACACAAACAAATAACTAAAGTAAGAATAAGATTAACATGGTGGAGGAAATTATATATGATGGCCTTACTTAGCAATTAATTCACATTGGAAACCTTTCGTTGTCATTAAACACTAAGCCTTTAAAGAACTGGATGCATCAACGAATTAAGAGCTAAGGAGGGAGCCCCACTTAAGGTCGATGCTCCCTTTGGATCCCGCAACACTTCAAAGTTCCCAAGGGACTCAAGGCTCAAGTCAATACTTGTGCCGGGGAGGGTAGCCCAACCTATAGTCGAATTCCGCTCCAAAATACAATCACTGACGACATGTTTTCCTTATGGGTTTAAGTGCTAATGAGGCCCTTCCAATACAAACTAAATACTAAAGTATTACTTATCACAAAATATATACTTCCTCTTAATGAAAGTAATACAAGGGAATATTACTTTGATACTTAATAATAACACATATAAAGTAAATCTAGGGGGCTTGACTTCAGAATACATATAGATAAAAAGGAAGTTTCATAATCATACTGTTACAGAATTGAATCATTAAGGCACAACATATTCAAACATGTATTAATAGCATTACTTGGCACCTTAAAGATTATCAATGCAGATTCAAACCAACAGTCATGGTCAGCCATTGGTACAGAGAGGTTATTAAGGTCATTAGGAATGGGCTTAAACTCTCATCATGACTACAAATTCACAGGTTCAAACATGGCAACCATAAGATCTCAACATGGTCATGCTTCTAACAGTATTAGCAAGTCAATGTGTTCAGATAATATCAACAAATGAACTTCATAAGATTTGAGAGTCAAGTTAACTTCAGGTTAACTTCAGGTTAATAATAAGGAGAAGGACTAAGCATAACTCAAAATAGAACATGGCGTTACAGATTTAAGCAAAGACGCTTACAACTTTTAATCAATTGCACATAGGTAGGGTGAGTGAGAGAGTGGACTCATATAAGCAGGGGAACTTTGCACATTACATAACCAATTATAGAACTAAATCAACATATTGGTAAAGAAAGGAGATGGAAAACATTGCACCAAAACAAGTTCAAACTCAAACATAAATCTAGCTCAACATATAGGTATGAAGTGGTCATGCTTCAAATCCTAAAAGGGTCACTTGATTATAACATAATGTCTAACTCCTTTCTTCATGGCAGATAAGTTAATAATAGATGCATTCAAACTTTACAAAATCAACAGGGGCTCTAAAGATTAATGACAAGGATGTACTGCACAAGTTTTGAATTACACATGTATATGAAGATCTCAACCAATCATGAGGGCAAACAAACTTAGTTATGCAGCAATTACCAGTTGACTTTATCCAAACAAGATCATGACTTGCATGTGAAGAAGAAGATATCTTAACTTTAATATAATATATATAGAAGCTAGTCCCCCAAGAGGTAGAGGGGACTGGAAAAATACGAGGAATGTAAGGAACAAGAAGCAATAAATAAAGAAAAACTCAGGCGGCAAAGCCGACCATATGCAAACGTATGTTAAATAAAATAAGCGGCGTAGCCGACCGAATGCAAGTATGTTAACACAAGATTAAAACATAAAACTTGGCGGCAGGGCCGACCAGAAGTATTATTGATAACAAGAAATTAAAATACAGATATTAAAAAATTAAAACTTAAAAGCTTACAGGGTATAGAGCTCTTAAGTGTTGAGAGGGTTTAGTGAGAGGAAATGTGTAGAGAGAATTCTAAAATTTGGGAGAATGATTGAATGCCTTCTCCAATGAGTGCGGAGGTCTATTTATAGAATTATAGACCGTGCTATAGTGAAAGTGTACAGTGCTTTGCTACAGTGAGAAGTGCATAGTAATCTACAATGATAAGTGCACAGTAATCTACAGTAACATTGCTACAGTAGCTTCCGGAAAATTCTTTGCTGATACCATGGCTGATGTCAGCGGCAAATTGTTCCTGACTTTTGACTTATTCTGGGTCATAGTCAGGGTCATCCTCTTCTTTTGATTGTTCTTCAGACGAATTGGATGAATGTTGATCGGGAATTATTCCCTTAAGTTGTTATAGAAGGTTTTTCATCTCCTGGATGTAATCTTCTTTGCTGGTAGAGCCTGCTAATTTGGCTTGATCTAGCCTTCTCTGGTGCAAAAATGAAGTATTTGCTACGTCTATTGGTGACAGAACTTTGGGATTGCTCAAAAACTATTTTTTGACTTCTAGTGAGTAAGTTCCTGTGGCATCTTTCCATGCCTTATACCATTTACAGTAGCCTTGAAGGGCTAACCAAGGCATACCTCTGAATCCTTCCCGTTTGTGGAAAACAAACTTCTGGGCGTATATCCATGGGATGTGGAATCTGAGGGAAAATTGAAGCAACTGGGGAATGTGCTGATCTCTGTGAAATCTGGAATAAAAATACCCAAATCCTTCTTTCACTGGTGGAGGAAATATATCTTCTAGGTGACCGTAAATAGGCCACCACTGATGTAAAAACCATTGGGAAAAGTCTACTGGCAGTTGTTTACCCCAAAGAAAAAAGTAGGAATGTTTGTTGACATGGTTCTGGAATGTGAATGCGTTAAACCATGCATCTGTATAATCATAATAGCTGAAAAATTGTAGATGAAAAGGTTGGGAAAGTTTCTTGACTTTTGTCGGGTGATCCCCCCATCCCATTGGCGAGATTATTTTGTTGATCAATACCGTGGCATGCGTAACATATTTTTGGGTTTTGTCCAAAAAAGATTTGAACAGACATGATTGAGTGTCTGCTAAGATGAATTCATAAAACTTCTAAGTATGGGCAGGAGTTTTCTGAAGGAAATTGGCTGTAGGGTCGAGCATTTTCTTTGATACTTCTGTAGGGTTAGAAATCCAAAGACATGGCTCAGTTTGAACGAGTGAATAAGTCATTTCGTTCTTGATGTATTGAGGTTCCTCAGAGTAAGAACCTACAGAAGAAATAGGTTGAGGCACGGATGAAGGGAGTGCATGTTTGGGTGCAGAAGGCACCATGCATTGTGTAGTGGGGTTTTTTGCCACCACTGTGTTAATATTTCTTTCAATGGGACTTTTGGTCGCCAATTTCTTTTTAGTGGGGCCTTTTGCCACCACTGGGTTGGTTGTGGTGCTTTCGGCAGCCACAGCTGAAGTTGATGCTGAGTTTGAAGGAGTGAGGACTTGTTTGGTGATTGTTTCTAGAAATTGTGCCATGTTTCTTGCCATTTCTCCTTGGTTTGGATGGATCATAGGTGTTGTTGAAGTAAAACACATTAGTTCTGACCATCTCCTAAAATCTGCTGTTGTCCATGTGGAAGCTGGTTGTTGTGCAAATTGAATATTGTCATCTTTCGAAGAAGATTCTTCAGCAATGTCCCATATTTTGGGTTGGGCAATAGAAATTGGATGTGCTGAAATTGGATGTGAAGAGACCACTATAGGAATACCCTTCATGGCATAATCAGCGGGGGACCTACATTTTGGCTGGCTGGATCCAGCTTTATTTGGTTGTTGCTTTTAGGCAACGATTGTTGTTAGTTGTTTTGGAACAACTGTTTGAATTGCTTTATCCTTTGGCTGTTGTGTGGCAGCCTATTGTTGTTGCTTTCCTTCGGGGGTGGCAGAGCTAACCTTAGGGGTTTTGGTTTTTTCGGCATTTTATTTGCCTTGTAGAAATTCTCTGGTTAGAAAATCGGGTATGGAATTTGAGCTTTCCTTTATATATTCAATATCAAAATCAAATATTGATAAAATAGCTTGCCATCTGGTGAAAATATGTTTTGAAGTAATATTTTGTACATCCTTATATAGAACAGATTTAGCTGCTTTACAGTCAATGCGAAGCAAAAACTTTTGGTTTAATAAGTCCGATTGAAATTTTGATATGCACAAAAAAATAGAAAAAATTTCTTTCTTAATTGTAGGATAATTCTGTTGAGACTTATTTCAATGTTTAGAAGTATAACCAATGATACTTTCTTTATTATTACTAAGTTGTTTCAAAAATCCACCGTACCCTAAATCTGATGCATCTGTTTCTACTATTTTAAAAGCAGATGGATCGGGGAGACTCAGGAAAGGAAGACTCTTGACTTTCAACTTAAGTTGTTTGATTGTGTTGGTTTGGGCATCCGTCCAAGTAACTAGAGGCTTTTTCAACCTGTCGTGGAGGGGTTTAAGTAGAATGCTTAATCCAGGAATAAAATCAAAAATGTAGTTTAGACAATCAAGGAATCTTTGAAGCTGCGTCTTGTCCAGAATTTGATATGGGAATTTGTCAGCAAACTGGAGGGATCGCTGGATAGGAGTAATAGTCCCTTGTTGGATGTTATGGCCAAGGAACCGGATATTTGTCGGGAATAAGCTGTACTTAGTCCCAGACAGAGGTAAACCATTTTCCTTAATAGTGTTAAAGAAAATGCCTAGATGTTTGAAATATTGCTCGATGCTTGTCGAGAAAACTAAGACATCGTCAATATAAGTTATGAAAAAACTGGAATATGGATTAAAGATATCATTCATTACCTTCTGGAATTAAGAAGGGGCGTTCTTTAATCCGAATGGCATTACATTCCATTCATACTGTCCGAAAGGGACTGTAAAAGCAGTCTTGTACCTGTCTTTTGGGTTGATTTGTACTTGCCAAAATCCAGATTTTAAATCAAAATTAGAGAAAATTATGGCAGCATGGACTCTTTTTAATAAGTTCTTCTTGTTAAGAATAGGATACCTAATCCATCTAAGTGCTGTATTAAGAGGTTTTTAATTGATAACCAAGCGAGGGACTCCACACTCGATTTCGGAGTTTTTGTTGACATAAAATGCCGCAGAACTCTAGGGTGATTTTGAAGGAGAAATAATCCTTTTGCCTAAGAGATCATTGATCTCTTTTTGACAATGCATTGTAAGCTCGTGATTCATTTGAATGGGTCTAGCTTTGGTTGGAATATTTTTCTCATCAAAGTCAGCTCATTAGGAAGCCCAACAATGTGCCTTTCGTTTCCAAAATGCCATAGGCAGATCAGAACAAAGCTCATGTTGATTTCTAGCTTCTAAATTTTTTATTTTACAGGAGAATACAGAGTCAGTCAATTGATTCTGTATTCTTTGAAAAACAACTTCTTCTTTTAATAACATAATTTCCTTTTCTTTATTTTGTAAAGCATGATTGATTTCATAAGTTGGAGGCTTATGAATGATTTCATTAGCTGGAGGCTTATGAAAAGGAAGTAGAACATCGCTTGTGGGATAATCCACATGAATGCCTTTGTTTGTAACTAGGTATGGTTTGCAAAGTTGGATGAAAGGAATACCTAGGATACTGCATTGCAACGGTCTTTTGTTAGTAAAAATGGAGTTTGGATGTACCAGTTTCGGTTGTGACATTTACAGAAGGAAGCTTGTAAGTGATTTTAAGTTTTTCACCATTGGCGGCCCTTAAGCGTTCTTTGGTTTTTACGAAAAACTTAGTTGAATGACACTTTCTTGGATACAGCTTCTGTCTGCACCAGTGTCAAATAATGCTATACCAGTCCAAACAAAGGACTCACCGATGATGAGAGTGATCCTAACGTGATACTTCTGAATCCTAATCGAGAAGAGGTGTCCTAAGAAGGATTCTGTTTCATCATTGTCTTCGTCAGAGGTTGCAACAACCTGTACAGCCTCTTTGAGCTTTTGTGGCTCATTAGACGTGTTATCTCTGATTGAAGGTCTGAACACCTTTGCTACCTTAGGGCTATCAGAGGGAAATCTCTTAAGAATGTTAGTAATGTTGTAGGTATTGGCTACCTGAGGGTGATTTTGAAAAGTTGAAGACGAGATGTTGAAGGCTTATTAAGGACTGTCTTAAGTTTTCCTAAATAGTCCTTTTTAAGTTCAGGATCTTGAAGATCACCAATCACTTCAAGAAGAAGATCTTTTTCTTTTGTGGGAACATTAATCTAAGGGAGGTCATCCTGGTCAGACCCTTGTGAGGATGAGGAAGATGAATCTAGATCATCTTCGAGTATATTGTTAAATTACTCATCACCGGACATTTCATTATCTGTAATATCAGAAGTATTGCTTAATTCAACAAGAAATTTCTCTATTTTGTTTAGAGTGGGTTCGTCAAGTTGTAGGCTCTTGATTTTCCGAGAGACTTTGCAAAAGCTGGCGATGTGGCCTGGCTTTCCACACTTGAAACATTTGCCAGTGGAAGTAGAAGTTTTCCGTCTTTATGAAAATATTTTGATGAATTATACTTTGTATAAGAAGGTTTTCTTTTCCTATTGAAGTTGTAGTTTCTAATTTTGGATGAATCGGTTTTAGGATTCTTCTTCCTATGAGGTTTACTACCGCACGAAGGAAGACTGAATTATTCGCACAAACTTCCCAAGTCTTTACGTCTTTGTGCCCTATCCTTGGCAAGTTGCCTAAGCATCTTATCTTGCCTTCTGGCTAACTATCTGGCCATAGGTGATTTCATAATAGGGAACAATATCACCAGAATATTGACTATGAAATTCTTCCTTGACTAAATTTCTAAGGGACTTAGGCAAGCCATATAGAAATTTTTGTTTCCAATAAGGGAGGTTCCCTATCTGGTCTTTCATAGATTCTGGTGAGGAAAGAATACTTATACCACCTAAAGTCTGAAAGAGTTTTGCACTTAAGGTTGTTTAAGTATTTCTGAGGATGTTTCTCTAAAAATACCTGGACAACCTACAAATGTTTTGATGATTGTGTAAATCAATGTGTGGATAGAATCAGGAATTGTTTCACCATCCTTTAGTATTGGTTTTCCTAATTCATCTATTTTAACGGCTTGGAGAATTTGTTGTTTTTCCTCGTCGCTTAGATGGGTATCCCACCATCCCTTAAGTTGGCATGTAAAACCAGCGACTAAGACATGAGTGGTACTCTGGTCCTGGTCAGAACAGTTGTAGGAGGTTTTGTAAGCAGTTGCTACCATGGTCATCTACTGTAATTTTGCAAGAATATTATATTTAGAACATCCATCAATATTCCACTCACAAATATAATGAGCATTATAATTATTCTGCATGGTATTGGGTCTTTCTTCTAAGACTACATCTGGATGTGTAGCTTTAGGGTAATAGAGTTTTTGAGGCTTTCGCCAATTGGAAATTCTGACTTACTAGGAGCTAATTCTAGAGGTGGTTTGTCCTCTAAAGAAATTTGTGAAAATTGCTCATATTCGTTATTGGAGTCGGTTTCTCCTAAAGCTCCTATGAACCTAGAAGATATTTCTTCAGACTGTCGGACTAGACTGTCCTTGACTGTTAGTGGATTTCTCTATTTTCGCGATTCTCTGTTGAAGTTCAGAGAGTTTTGGAGAATCCGCAGAATGATGCATAACAAGTTCTCTAGTATGAGTTCTAGGGATTTTCGGATGGCTTGAATAAAGGAGTTGTAGGGGTAGAAGGTCCTGCTGTTGGTTTCTTCAGCGAAGTTGAAGTTGAATTTGAAACTAAGTATTCTCCAAGAGTTTGCAAATACTTGTTTGTATAATTATACTGTTCAAAATTTTTTAATATATTTGCCAGTGATCGGCACAATGTCAGCTCTCTTTTTGAAAGGTGAGGCTGTAACAGAGCTGCTAGCAAAGTTTGTTGAAAACCCTTGTGATGGAGGAAGTTCGGAAATTACTTCTTTGCCAGTATTGATTTTCCATACTTTTCAAACATTAATTGAATTTAAAAATAGGAAATCTATTTGATTATAGTTCGCATAAATTTCAAACCATTCGAAGAAATTGATTTGTTGTTTAATAACGTTTAGGTTGTCACAGAAAATTGATTAGATTTTCTTTCTTTCTTCTCCTTTATACTTATTTAAAAACCAAGTTCTTTTAAAAGATTTTCAGGAGAATAAAATTCTTTTTGGAGACCTTTTTTGTCAATTTCAAATTCAATTTCCAAAGCACTAACGATGTTATCTCCTTATTCGGCACCTAGAGGTAGGAGAATCTGGTCGGTTGTAGGTAGTGTCGGCAGAGGGAACCGTTTCTGGTTTTTCTAAAAAAACCTTATACCTAGCTTGTGGAAATCGAGATTCGAAGTCTACTGTCTCGATTCTAGTAGGATATGAAGACACTAAATGTCTAGCAAAATGAATTGATTGAATTTCAGACTGCGAAGAGGCAGAGGAACTTACTTTTTGGCTAAAGGACCTCAGAAAGGAAACTAGCACAGATCCGGAAGGGGGTTATTGGATCTGGGAAACCGTCGTGTTTTGTGTGTATATATATATATACATATATATATATATATATATAACAAAGATTCACGAGAATAGGACAGATTGATGCAAATAAGAAAGCTTATTATAAATGCGAATATATATACACAACAAAGATTAACGAGAATATGATAGTTTGAGTATGATCATGAGAAGTTTATAATAATAGCCCAAATATCACCCTCAGAGTTAGTAGATACATATGTAGAGAAGGAAATTATCTCATCATTTAAATTTTTTCACCTTAGCTTAGTGATATAGACTCGTTAAACTTTCAGATGTATACTAGCTAAGATTACCAAATAGTGAACTCGATCATAAAACAAATAGGATGTAGGGAGTGATATGCAGAAGTGAAGATCACAACAGTATCATTAGTGAAGGGAAAACATGAACATTATTGATTTAACAATGATAATAATCAAACAGAGTAAAGACTATAGTGGTAACTCCAAAATAGTTTAACAAGCACAAGCAGAAAGGAAAATATTTAGACATGCTAAGTTCAAACTTCAGGTTAAGAAGCAGGGAAAATAAGTCATCTTAGCTCAGGTTTCATTTCAGTCATAACTATCAAGTAGTAGACTCAGCTTCAAGAACTCACAAAAATATAGAAGTGCAATAAGACAGAGATGAGTTTAATGCAAGTCAGTGAGAATTATGAAGTTTGTATTTAATATAAACATATAAGAATTTAGGCATGGAGACTGTTGGAAAACCCTAAACAAAGATCAACAATTATCAATGACTTAATCGGTTGTCACTTTAGAGAACCATAATAGAACAAGCTGACCATAAAAGGTCGTCAAACTAAAAAAGCATAAATATCAAATATGTCAAACACATATAGAATATTCACAATCTACAGTAACATAACTCGACATATCAAAATTATTCAAAGACATGAACAAAAAAAATGGAGAAAAAGATGCTGACCTTCTTAAGGGCAGCAGACCAAACGAATTCTTTTTGTTGCTCAAGATCCTAGAACCATCGAGCTTGAACCAGTAAAAGAACTCGACAAAAGAGAGGGAGAACAGTAAGAGAACTAAGACAAGAAACCCTAATTTTCTTAGTGTTTTCTTTTTGTATGCTTAGTGTGTTCATATATGTGCATGTCTGTTCGTGTTTTTTTTAGGTGAGAGCATTGAAGATCCCTTTTTATAGTGCTATTTAAGGCTTTAGAGCTTTATATTTCAAACTAAGATAGTGGAGAGTGATGGTGAGTTGATGATGTGAGCAAATCAAAAGAAAATCAAGAGATAGAGGGTGAATTCAATATTTGAGTTTACCTGAGTGGACAAGAGTTGATTTCTGAGGGGAAAGGACAGATGGAAAAATCAAAAAACCCAGAGGTCACTGCGTTTGACCTCTAGATACCGAATATTCATGATGAACTCTAACTCATGCACATGCATGCTCCGATTTGGCAGAATGAGTGAGGGAATCATATGAACTGAAAACTCATCAGTTAGGTCCAGGGTTTCGAATTGGGGTTTTTGAATTTTAATAGCGAGGATGGAAAACTGAGCTTACTGGCTTTATCTCCCAGGAACAAAGGAAGTAGATTTGTGAGTTGATTTGAAGGGACAATGGAATGGGACTTCGATTTCAAGGATCCAGGTCCTGGCGTTTCTTATTTGAAGGGACAATGGAATGGGTCTTCGATTTCAATGATTTAGGATATCAGGTATGTTGGCTAAACTACTCTCTTAGAATTGAATTCCATGATGTTCCCGTAAGTTTCAAGTATGGTTGGCTCAAGTTCCTAATTCCTATGTTCTGGGTTATTCCTTATAAACTTGCCTATTCTAAATGAGCCTTATGGCAAGAGATATACGTTCAAAGTATGGGTTGCGTATTAGAATGTTATGGCTTTGAGTCGTGTTTCGAATGAAAGCTAGTATGCCAAATTGTGTGAAAAAAACTCGATATGCTTAACACTCTTAATTGCTCATATATGTATCTTAGGTCTTGATTGAAAATGTACTGTTGTTGATAATCTATAAAGAATTTGAAAATTAAATAAGTGAATTGGGGATATAGAGTGTGACCAACATGCCAAGAATGAAAGTTATACTTGTGGCTAGTGATGCCAATGAAATAAGATGATGTGAGAAAGATTATGAAATGAGCTTTGATTCAACTATTCCAAAAATATTTTCTTTTAAAATAGAATGGTGTTTTACTTGTTTCTGATTTTAACTTGCGCATCGATTGTCAATCTTTTTACTCCCTTTCTTGGAAAGAAATCTATTATGCTTAAATTCTTCATTTCAAATGAACTTAAAGTTGTGATAACCGGAAGAGTATATATGTTGATATTTGTGGTAATGATCCATGGAAGGAAAGATATGAAAGTGTGGAATTTGGAATATGGCCACCGTTCTTGAATAAAAAATCTTGTGAATGGCCAACAGTGCCAAGAAAATATTGTTGTTGTGATCGGTTGAAAATACTAGTGGAGAATTATGCAATTTAAAAGATGATGAAGCAAATATATTTGTGCTTTTGTTTCCCTTGTGTGTAAACCAAAAATGTTTTTAGGAGCATCATTAGCAAACCAAGGAAGGGTGGGTCATAAGGCCCACACCCGAAACTACACGTGCCGGTGTAGGGGTGGATTGTGATGGATTATGATTATTCCCCTTCTTTGGGATGAGATTATTCCCCCTAATTGGGATGAGACTGAAAATAGCTGTGATTTGGAATAACCAACCCACACGACATATATGGGAAGGCAGCCTAGCTGATCAGATGGAGATCAGATGCTATGTTGCGCACATGGTGGCACTACTCTCGGCAATATTTTTTTTTCACCTCATGTTGAACCACATTGTTCATGGGGAGATGGCCAAGCCGATCGGGTGTGATCGGACTCCGTGCTACAAACAAGGTGGTATATCGGTGCTAATGATCTCCCAACCAAAAATATATATTATTTTCGTATTTCGAAATTTATTGTGTTTAACTAGGCATTTGGATATTGTTGATTGCGACCTGTTGTTTCTATGGTTTTTCCTTTCTTACATTGGCATTCAATAGGACAATTAGCTTTACATACTAGTACTATTCCATATGTATTAACGTCCCTTTTGCTGGGGACACTGCATCTTCAATGGATGCAGGTTGTTCATCAGCGGGCAACTTTGATCCTCGTTAGTAGTTACTCCCTATTCAGCAGGTTTTGGTGAGCCCTACTTTATTCTGGGCTGCATATCATTTGATGGTATACTTTGTATTTTGAGGTATGGCACTTCCATATTACTCTTCTATTGTACTTAGAGGCATCGTTGTGTATTTGGCAAACAAATTTTTCATTATATCTATAAACTTTTAATATTTTGGATTTTATGAATGAAGCTGCTAATGGGAATGAAATCTTTTCAGTGTTTGGTTAATGGAGTGCATCTCCTCTTTACTCATGAAAGAGTTTGGGTAGAAAGAAATTTACTAGGCTTGCTCCGCTGGGTTTACTCGGTTGAGCGTCGGGGCGTGAAAAGAACGTAGTTCAATTACAAAGGATGACTGAATCCGATGAGGATTGCCTGTATATTCCTTTATGAGGAAATCAAGTCGGTGTAGTTCCTGAACAACATAAAAAAATGGCATTTGGTTTTTTCTATTACAAGAGAAAGGGGGAGAGAAACCGAACCCTACGTGGGTTGCCTATGTATCCCTCCGTGGGAAGTTAGGTTGAACGTAGTTCTGTTACATCAAATCCTAACTCTATCTGTCTTGAGACGTAATATCTCTTGATTGTGTCCGAGTTGATTGGCTTCGTGCTTATTCTTCCATCTGTTCATGCTAAGATTAGAGCTCCACCAGACAGTGCTCTGTGGACCACGTACGGACCTTGCCAGTTCGGTGCGAACTTCCCTTTAGCTTCTTCTTGATGCAAAAAGATTTTCTTCAGAACCAACTGCCCCGGTATGGATTGGCGAGGCTTCACTCTTTTCTTAAATGCACTAGCCATCCTATTCTGGTATAGCTGGCCATGACACACTACATCCATTCTTTTCTCATTAAAGAGCATGAGTTGTTCTTGCCTGACGGGTATCCACTCTGCATCATCCAATTTTGCTTCTTGAATGACTCTTAAGGACATTATTTCGACTTCTTCGGGTATCACTGCTTCGGTGCCGTATACCAATATGTGTGGCGTTGCCCCAGTAGATGTTCTCATGGTAGTCTGGTAACCTAATAAAGTGAAAGGTAATTTCTCATGCCATTGTCTTTGATTGTCCACAATCTTTCGCAGAATCCTCTTGATATTCTTGTTAGCTGCCTCGACTGCCCCATTCATTTGTGGTTTGTAAGCTGTGGAATTGCGGTGGACAATTCTGAACTTCTCGCAGATTTTCCTCATGAGGTTGCTATTGAAGTTGGCTGCATCGTTAGTGATGATAGACTCTGGTATCCCAAATCTACAAACAACATTGTTCCGAATAAAATCTGCCACTACCTTCTTTGTGACGGCCTTGTAAGTAAATGTCTCAACCCATTTGGTGAAATAGTTGATGTCTACAAAAATGAAACAATGCCCATTTGATGCTGCAGGTTAAATGAGTCCTATCACGTCCATGCCCCAGGTGGCGAAAATACATTTAACTCATTTGGTGGAACCCAGATGAAATCTTCGTGAATCTGGCACTGGTGACACTTCTGCACATAGCGGATGCTATCACTTTCCATAGTCATCAAAAAGTATCCAGCTCTCAAAATTTTCTTGGCTAACATGAACCCGTTCATGTGGGGTCCGCACGTCCCTGCATTTATTTCTTCCAACAGCCTGGTTGCTTCGACGGCATCTACCCATCTTAGCAAACCTAACTCTTGGGTCCTCCTGTACGAGACATCCCCATTGAGCTAAATTTGGTTTGCCAACCTCCTGAGGGGTCGCTTTTGACCATTAGTAGCATTATCTAAGTACTCCTGGTTGCAAGGAACTTCTTGATGTCGTGATACCAAGGTTTATCATCTGATTCTTTATTCATATAGAAGAAATATGCATGTTGATCCTTGATTTCTATCTTGATGGGGTCGATGAATTTCTTGTCTGGATGCTGAATCATGGATGATAAGGTCGCAAAGGTGTTGGCGAACTCTTTATGAATTCTAGGGACATGTTTGAACTCAATCTTTGTTAACTTCTTGCACAGCTCCTTCATGCAGTACATGTATGACGGTATCTTGGCATTCTTGGTTGAGCATTCTCCTTGGACTTGGTGGATCAGCAGATCAGAATCTCTATTACCAAAAGTTCTTTGATGTTCATGTTGACTGCCATTCTGATTCCAAGGATACATGCCTCGTATTCAGCCATTTTATCGGAACAAGGGAATCTTATCTTTGCCAATGCTGGATAGTGTTGTCCAGTTTCCAAAAGAAGGACTGCCCCGATCCCGACTCCTTTCAAGTTTGTTGCTCCATCAAAAAACATCCTCCACACAGCGTACAATTCTGCAATGTCTTCTCCAGCAAATAGTACTTCTTCATCATGGAAATACATGGTAAGTGGTTCGTAATCCCCATCCACTGGATTCTCGGCAAGGTGGTCGGCTAAAGCTTGTACTTTTATAGCCTTCTGAGTTATGTACAAGATGTCAAACTCACTGAGAAGAATTTGCCATTTAGCCAGCTTTCCGGTAGGCATTGGATTCTGAACAATGTACTTGAGTGGGTCGAGTGGAGATATGAGGTGCGTGGTGTATGCCGACATGTAATGCCCTAGCTTCTGAGCAAACCAGGTCAAAGCACAACAAGTGCATTCTATCAAAGTGTACTTGCCCTTGCATGGTGCGAGCTTCTTGCTTAAGTAGTAGATCGCCTGCTCCTTTCTCCTAGTTTCATCGTGTTGCCCCAACACACAGCCGAATGCATTATCCAAGATTTACAAATAGAGCAACAATGGTTTCCCTGGTTCAGGGGGAACCAGCACTGGCGGGTTTGAAAGATACTCTTTGATTCTGTCAAAGTCTTTCTGGCACTCCTCTGTCCATTTCGTGGCAGCATCCTTCTTTGGCAACTTAAAAATGGGTTCATATATTATCGTGGACTGGGCTAGGAAGTGACCGATGTAATTCAATCTTCCCAAGAAATTCATGTCTTGCTCTTTGGTGATGCTAATCCCTTTCCTGCATATAATAAAACCAATAGTTCTCCGGCGGGGAACCTGAATGCGCACTTTGCTGGATTCAACTTCAAATTGTACCTTCCCAAGCGTTCAAAAAATTTCCTCAGGTCGTCCAAGTGCTCTGAACTCTTTCGAGATTTTATGATGACATCATCCACATACACTTCAATCTCCTTATGAATCATGCCATGAAAGAAGGCCATCATGGCCCTCATATAGGTGGCGCCGACATTCTTGGGACCGAACATCATAACCTTATAATAGTAGACTCACCAAGGAGTGCTGAAAGCTGTCTTCTCTACATCTTCCTCATGCATTAGGATTTGATGGTATCCAGAAAAACAATTCAGAAACGACTGTAGTTCGTGCTTCGCACAGTTGTCGATGATAATGTGGATATTTGGAAAAGGGAAATCGTCCTTTGGGCTAGCTTTATTAAGAACCTGGTAATCCACACATATTCTGATCTTTCCATCCTTTTTGTACACTAGGAAGATGTTTGCCAACCAGCTTGGATAGTTAGTGACCCTTACTACATTTGCTTCTATTTGTTTGGTCACCTCTTCTTTTATCCTCAAACTTAAATCAGCTTTGAACATCTTGGGATTCTACTTGACCGGCAGTCTGGTAGGGTCAGTAGGTAGTCGATGCGAGACAATGTCGGTGCTTAATCCTAGCATGTCATCATAGGACCAAGCGAACACGTCGACGTACTGTCGGAGGAGCTCAATAATTTTTTCCTTCTGTCGAACACGTCGACTAGCATGTCATCATGAAAGCTGATTCTGGTTTCTTTCGTGTCTTTTTCTCTTCCAAGATTGACTATTTCAGTTTCTTCGAGGTTGGTCTTCTTCTGACGCTCCAGCTATTCGATCTCCTGTAGGAGATTGTCTGGCATCATACTCTCGTCATATTCCTCGTAATGCGGATCGTTGCGTTCAACGTATCATTACATGTTATAATCCCGTAATGCGGTTTTTTATCAATTTGATTACTGTAAAGGAAAGCTAAGTATAAATAAAGCAGTAAAATAAATTATGATATATAGGAAAAAGATTGTTTTTTTTTCATCAAAAGGGGAACGTCTTAAGCATTCACAAGAGGTAAATTATAAAAAGGTACAGACGCAGTGCAGGCCTCATTTGACCGTGCTCTTTCAAAAAAAATACTTTTACACTTCCATACTACCAACACTCACGGTGAACCAAAGATGGACTGGATTTCCAATATTGTAGCTCTTCCCCTGGTTCGGCATCCCTGATAGTCGGTGTCTTGTTGTCAGTTCCTTCACAGCATTCTTCAATCATGTTCACCAATAGCTTTCCCATCCCGTCGATGATATCATCTTCGGGTATTGAACTCTGTCTCGGACTTGCAACATGCTCTGGCACAAAAACCTTTTTCCCGGAGCTAACGGTTTGAGTTTTCCCTTCCAGAGGCTGATATCCTATGCCAGCCCTTCCTTTCTTCCCATTGTGTTCAATTGGCTCTATGATCCTATCTGACTTGGCTCACAACCCTGTTCCAGGCCTATATCCATATTTAATCATCTCCCTCATGGCCATCAAGGATCTGTACGGAGATGGCATTCCTAAATTTTATTTAGTCTTATGGTCAATGAATGGGACAACATACTCCAAATAGGCAGAGTGACCCCACTCACCGTGGACCACGATCTCCTGGCATACCCAAATCGAATTTTATGCATTAGTGTTAGGTAGATGGCATAACCCCTGACATATGTATCCGGGGCCTGCCTAGTAGCAGATTGTAAGAAGAGGAGATGTCCATCACTTGAAATAGCACTGGGAAGTCGACCGGCCCAATTTTCAAGGCTAGATAAATTTCCCTAGTAACATACTTTTGCAAACCATCAAAGGCCCTCACACTTACGTGGCTTTCCTTGAACTCCCTCAAATGAATTCCTAACTTCCGTAGGGTGGAGAGCGACCAAATCTTGACTCCTGATCCTCCATCGACCAACACTCGAGATACCACTTTGTCCCCATATTTGACAGTGATGTGAAGAGCCTTGTTGTGACTTGTGCCTTCGACAAGAAGTTCGTCTCTTCTGAAAGTGATCATGTTTGCTTCCACCATTTTCCCAATTGTCGTGGCCAATGCCTCGCTGGTGGTGTTACTTGGTACACTTACCACGCTTAGTACTTTCAACAAAGCGTCGTTATGGCTGTCAGAGCTCATCAGTAGATCCATGATGGATATTTGCGCTGGAGTTTTCTTTAACTGTTCTTCCACAGAATACTCTTTACTCCACATCCTTTTCCAAAACTCCGCGGCTTCTGAGTCAGTTATTTTCCTCTTTGGAATTTTTTCTCTCCCCGGATTTCCTCGATTGACCTCTTTAGGGGCGTAGCATCCCATACCTAGTCATACCATGGGCTACGATAGAGTCTGTCACTTTGTCTTTTCCCTTTTGCTGATAGGTCCATGCAACAGTTTTGTACTACCGATCTTCTTCACCCTGAGTAGCATAGGCAGGTTGCTGTGGATAAGTTTGACCAGTCACTGGAGTCTTTAGTTGTACTGTAATGATGGGAGCCTTTTGAGGAGGGATCCTAGTGGCTTCTGCATTCCCTATAGTAACAATAGTTCCCTTCAGGTCATATTCTTTTTCAAATATGATACACGTTGGCTCCATGGTTTTGATGATTTTGGCAATGGGTTTCGATTCACATTAGGCGGTGCTGGAGTGCACCGGATGGCTCCGCTCTTGATTAAGATTTCAATTTCATTTTTCAACTTGAAACAGTCTTCAGTATCATGCACCGGTACATTGGAATGATACACGCATCTCTTAGTGGCATCAAAATATTTGGAGGGATGTTCAGGAACCCTTCCAGCGATTGGGTGTATCAATTATGTTGTTCTCAATCTTTCAAACAATTGGGCCAGAGGTTCAACCATCGGGGTATAGGTTCTACCCCTTTCATCAACGTTCGGACGAGGACGTGGTGCATACACAAGTCGGTTTTAGTGACTAGTGGTTTGGACAGGAGCATATGGTCGTTGTGGATTTTGGTTATTGTTGGCTCGAGGAGGGTTGAATTGTGGTTAAGGGTGGTAGTAAGGTTGGGTATTATAGATTGGAGCGTAAGACGGTGGTGGTAAGTGGTTGTTTGGGGAGTAAGAGGTGCTTCCATGAGATGAGTTAGTCAGATAGTAGGGGACAACTGCTGAGACCTCTTCTTTCTTTTTTTTTTTTCCCGCTACCGATTGATCCTGACTGGATGGCCTCGCTGGCCAGTAGCAATGCTGCCATAGATTGCACCTTACTAGATTTTGTGCCCTCTTCTACGAGACCTCCCATCTTAACCAGCTCAGGGAACTTTTGACCCTTCATTCGCATCATCTTTTCAGAGTATATTCCATCTTGGGCTTAAATGAAGTACTTGGTTAGTTCACTGTCATCTAGCGGTGGTTGCGCTTTGGCAGCCTCTGTCCTCCACCATTGTGCATATTCTTCAATCAGGAGTGATCTCTGTATTGAATCGAAAACGGTTCATGAAGTCCTCTGCCATATCTTGCCAAGTTCTCCAATTTTGTGGGTCCTTTCGGGTATACCAGGGGAGTGCTTCTCCCGTCAGACTCCTTATTACCAATTTGATCCTCAGTTTCTCATTCCTCCCCACTCTGACCAACTTGTCGCAATAAGCCCTCAGATGTGCTTGAGGGTCCCTTGTCCCATGGAATTTTGGAGGTTTGTACCCTACTGGCATATCCACATCTGGGTGAATGCACAGGTCTTCATACTCTAGGCTTTCACTTCCTCGAGCAACTTAGAGACTCTTCATTTGCCTTTTCAACATTTGCAACTGCTTAGATACCGACTCTTCTTCATTACGCCTGGCCTCTCTCTCCATCTCGGTGTATTGATCGATCTGAAATGGCACCCTGACGTGAGAGGTGCTGTAAAGGTAGGTTTGGTAACGACATATACAGGGGGAATGCACCGCTCGTGAGTAGTGGCATGTGCCAGTTGGTGGTGAAAGTGACTCCATCACGAGGAGGGGTAGTTGCATTAGTGGTAATAGGCAGGTTTTGTGATGTCTGAGGATATTGTGGTACGTAGGGAGTGTGAATAGGGGGATTTGGTGGGTTAGCGGGGGTTACTGGAGGTATGACTTGAGTGGTGGGATTTGAGGTTGGAGTGTTGCTGTTTTGGCATGATGTTGAAGGAAAATGATCTGGGAATGAATCCAAAGAAGGGAATCTGGGTGGTTGAGGAAGTGTTGTCATGGCCAGGTACACCAATTCTCTAATATGATGTACCTCCTCCCTTAAGGATTCCATTTCTTGGGCCATCCTAGCCACGTGCTCATCATTCCTAGTGCCGTCCTTTTCCTCGTCGCTTGGGGCTATCGGTTATGACCAGAGCATGTTCAGTTGGGTCTTCTGCAGCTGACATCTTTCCATTACACCTTAGATTGTATGGTGGCTCCGCCAATTTTAGTCGACGCAAACAAACTTTCTTTTCTTTTTTGGGGGGGTAATAATAAAGCAAAGGAAAAGAAGAAGAAAGAAAAGAAAAAAGCAAGAGTCAGTCTCTTTATTTTTATACGGGTAGAAAATCACATAGAGTAGGCAATTCGTGCATTACAAAGTAGCGTGTAAAATTCACAAGGACCTCTCATTGCCGGAGGTAGGCCTAATTCGCGGATTTTTGACAGACATTTAAACTTGACACATTTAGATCCGAAGCAATTTATTTTCATTGATAATTTTGACTGATACAAGTGGGAACAAGGATTACATCATAGAGTTGCATGGGCTTAGGTAATTTTCCCTATTGAAAAGTAAAAGAGAGAACTGGTGGATAAAGGTACAAAGTAGGGAAAGGAGGGAAAATCAACCAATTCTAATAACCGTCCCCTGAGTCGCTTCCTGTACCCTTCTCTTCTTCTGGATCCTCTTCCGGATCCTCCGCCGGGTCTTCCTCAAACTCATCCTCATCATCGTTGAATTCAGACTCCTCTTTGGGATCTTCTTCTGGTTCTATGCTTGACTCTATCTGGATGCATTCTACTATCCGATCATCGTCTTCAGCCGGTGGCAACATATGGTTAATGGATCCCGAGACCACCTAACGATGCATTAATGTGGTCACAAGATAATGTGGCAGGATCTCATGGTATTTTGCAATGCAACCACCACATCCTCTAACCAAGCTATACCCTCTCTGCTCGGGCGGGCCAGTTCTTCTTCTTCGCTAATCCAGACGCAATATTCGGGGGTGCACTATGAATTTTAAACCATAGGCATTGTTACCAGGTCATTCCACTCTTCATGCAGTTTCCTTATCCTGGGAATTGGAATCTGGCCATTGTAATCATCCTCGTATAGCGCCGTCTTTGTCCACAAATGAACATCTTGGATCATACCAAATTGTCTGAGCACCCGCAGAGGTGAGTATGGTTGAATTCCTTCAAATCTGATCAACTCAATGAAGTACTTTTGAGGAGTCCTCAAGATTACTCTTCCACCTAACTAAGAGGAGTTTCCAGTTGATCCATTCTTCTGTCAGATTGGTCAGTGTTTCCGTCCATTCTTCTTGCCTATGTGGGGAGATCTAGTGTCTCATTCTTTCATTATGTCTGCGGATCATATTACTAACACCCACGAAGTAGTTGATAGTGGCCTCCTGCTGGAAGAAGTGTTCAGTAGCCCAAATCTGAAGCAGCAAGTTGCATCCTTTGAAAAAATCATATCCTCGTGCACATGCGGATAAATCTCTTAGCATCTCGGCTAACACCATCGGCACCAAGGTAGCTTGAAGTTTGCCGTGGAAGGTAGCCAGGACCACTGGTAACAGGTTGATGTCGATAAAACCCCTTCGCTGTGGGAAGACCAATAATCCCAATAGTGCCTTGTGAAAGAAATAGGCCTGAGGCTCTCCCACGTTGCCTGGTCACGTTGGAACTCCACTAAATACCACTCGTAGCTTTCACGATACCTAAACCAGTCGAACATATGGTCGAGGCTCACCCATCCGTCCTCAATACTTCTCAGGCTTTTGCTATTGGTAAGGCCTAGAGCATCCAAGAATTGATAAACGGATATAGTAACTGGCAGCAATGGCTTTCTTCCATAGAATGGCAGCTCCATAAAACTTGTGACTTCCTCCAATGTTGGTACCAGCTCACAGTCAGCAAATTTTGTTACCACTTTAGCTGGATCCCAAAATTTTATCAACAAACGAATGAGTACTCTGTCTACTCGGATGTTCATCAATGTAGTTAATGTGCCTTGGTACGTCCAAACTTCGTCCGAACTTTGTCTCCATGGTGCTTGGATAAACTCACCTAGGGTTTATGCAGTATGGCCTATTTTACTATAGTAGAGTTTTTCCTACTTTTGAATTGGACTGAGAACTGCGAGAAGTTATGTAAGTTGACCCGACAAAGCCATTCTCTGAAACTAGAGAATTTTGAAAAGAAGGTTCAGAGGGGTCTAAAAGACAATCGTCGCGTGCCATTGTATGTAATAGTGATGGCCAAGACTCGATTGGAAGATATGCAATGACAGTATATATAAAGCACTAACAAACAAGGGTGTAGCAGCAATATAGCAAAGTGAGCAGATAATTGTAAATAGCAAATAAGGCATGTAAGCATGTGATTGCAATTTCGATCATAATCAAAGCAAGGTACAAATAAATCTAGATGCCAAATTAGTCTAAATCTGCTAAAGCCAGAACCTAAGTGTGTGTCCGTAGCAGAGTCGCCATGTTGTCGCACCCTATTTTGCACTGGTCAAGATATGATTCAACTTGTGGTTCCTCTGTTATTGATAAAAGAGAGTCGCCACCTAATATTTTTTGGTATACTAGGGTAACTATTTAATTACTAAGTCATGTTCTTTATTAGTCTGCTAATCGGTGAGATTATGGGTAAGGATTCCTTTTCTTCTAAGTGGAAGGTGTTTAGGCACCCCTTAAAATCTACCTAAGGTAGCTCCATAGAATTTAGACTAAGTTTGAGATCAATTATTTATCAAAATGCTTTGTCTAGAAGGAATGTTCTTACTGTATACCTAAGTATGATATTGATAGAAAGATTATGGGGGTCCAAAGGGGATATGAGTTTATGAAGAGGTTCATAAGATATACTGAAAGAGTCTTGAAATCGGTATATAAGTGGTCTAGATTTTATAAGTTTATAAAAGAGATTGAGTTATGAAAATACTTTAATTTTGGGGATGGCTATTTACATAACTCTAAAAGGATGTTTTGCAAGAAAGTGAGCCTAAAATTACCTCAGATTCGGAGGGTTTTCAAAGAAGAGGTTATTTTGCCGAAAATTCCTGAAGGGCGACAATTTTTGAAGTTTTAATTTTTCTTTTGTGAATGAAGCTGAGAGTTGATTTCCCCTTTTGAAATAGAGCTTCCGTTTTCCTACGTTATATATTTAAAAATCTTTAAAGGAGAGAAAGGAGAGCGAAAAACATAATAATTTGCGAGCAGATTATAATTAGTGAAATAAGAATCTACTTCTAACTAATTTCTGTTCTAAATCCTGTATTGTTTAAGGCGTGCCTGAGTTTATATGATACTAAAGCATAAAAGAAAAGCATGTGATCTAATATATGAGTGTTATATACATGAGAAATAAAACAACAATAAATACATCACAAATACAACTAACATTAACTTTAAACTAACAGAAACAGTGAACTATACTAACGAGATAGTAAATAACGATAAAGAGTTGAGGGAAAGAGGCCTAGAATCTGTTATTGGGCCTCAAGAGGATAGGCCCAGCAGCAAAGAAATGCGAATATAGCTGACTATGGGCTCCTCGACGAAATGCAATAAGGCTGTAACTGGGCCTGAGTTCATCAGGAACTCAGAGGCCCAAACTGATGTACATGTTAAAAGAATAAGAAAGTCATTAGACACATATTCAATATATTTAGCATATTCTAACTACATATCATTCTTTAATGTATATGACAATACAAAAACAGATAACTGAAGCAATAATAAGATTAATATGGTGGAGGAAATTATATGTTAATATGATAGCTTTACTTAGCAAATAATTCACATTGGAAACTTTACGTTGTCATTAAACACTAATCCTCTATAGAAGTGGATGCGTCAATGAACTAAGAGCCAAGGAGGGAGCCCTACTTAAGGTCGATGCTCCCTTTAGATCCCCCGACACTTCAAAGTTTCCAAAAGACTCAAGGCCCAGAAATGCTTGTGCCGAGGAGGGCAGCCCAACCTAAAGTCAAATTCCGGTCCCAAATACCCTTAATCTCTGACGACATGTTTTACTTACAGGTTTAAGTGCCAACAAGGCCCTTCCAATTCAAATTAAATACTAAAGTATTACTTATCACAAAATATATACTTTCCTCTTAATGAAAATAATACATGGGAATACAGATTACTTTGATACTTAATAAGGAACACATATAAAGTAAACCTAAAGAGGGGTTAACTTCATAATACATATAGATAAAAAAAGAAGTTTCTTAATCATACTGTTGCATGAATGAATCATTAAGGCACAACATATTCAAACATGTATTAATAGCATTACTTGGCACCTTAAAAATCAACAATGCAGATTCAAACCAACAGTCATGGTCAGCCATTGGTACAGAGAGGTTATCAAGGTCATCAAGAATGGGATTAGAAATTCACAGGTTCAAACATGGCACCCCTAAGGTCTCAACAGGGTCATGCTTCAATCAGTATTAGCAAGTCAATGTGTTCATATAATATCAACAAATGAACTTCATAAGGTTTGAGAGTCAAGTTCAACTTCAGATTAACAATAAAGAGGAGGACTAAGCATAACTCAAGATAGAACATGGTGTTACAAAGTTAAGCAAAGATGCTTACAATATTTAATCAACTACACATAGGTAGGGTGAGTGAGACAATTGCCTCATATAAGCAGGGGAACTTTTCACATTACAGAACCAATTATAGAACAAAATCAACATGTTGGTAAAGAAAGGTGATGGAAAACATTGTATCAAAACAAGTTCAAACTCAAACATAAATCTAGTTCAGCATATAAGTATGAAGTGATCATGCTTCAACTCCTAAAAAGGTCACTTGATTATAACATAGTTTCTAAGTCCTTTCTTCATGGAAGATAAGTTAATAAAAGATGCATGCAAACATTACAAAATCAACAGGGGCTCAAAAGATTAATGACACAAGTTTTGAATTGCACATGTATATGAAGATCTCAACTAATCATGGGGGCAAACAAACTTAGTTATGGAATAATTAGCAGTTGACTTTATCCAAACAAGATCATGACTTGCATGTGAAGAGGAAGATAGCTTAACTTTAACATAATATATATACAACAAAGATTCATGAAAATAGGAAAGTTTGATGCAAATAAGACAGCTTCCAATAAATGCATATAACAGTTGAGTATGATCATAAGTAGGTTCTAGTTATAGCCCATATATCACTCTCAGAGTTAGTAGATACAGATGTAGAGAAGGAAAGTATCTAATCACTTAAATTCTTTTACCTTAGCTTAGTGATATAGACTCGTTAAACTTTCAGATGTGTACCAGTTAAGATTACCAAATAATGAACTCGATCATAAAGCAAATAGTATGCAGGTAGTGATATGCAGAAGTGAAGATCACAACAGTATCATTAGTGAAGGGAAAACATGAACATGATTAGTTTAACAAAGATAATAATCAAACAAAGTAAAGACTATAATGGTAACTCTGAAACAGTTTAACAAACACAGACAGAAAATAAGGTATTTAGACATTTTAAGTTCAAACTTATGGTTAAGAAGCAGGGGAATATAAGTCATCTTAGTTCAGGTTTCATTTCAATCATAACTATCAGGTAGTGAACTCAGCTTCAGACTCACAAAAATACATAAGTGCAATAAGAAAGAGATGAGTTTACTGCAAATCACTGAGAACTATGAAGTTTGTATTGAACAGAAACATATAAGAATTTAGGCATGGAGACTATAGGAAAACTTAAAACAAAAATCAACAATTATCAATGACTTAATCGGTTATCACTTTAGAGAACCATAACAGAACAAGCTGACCATAAAAGGTTGTCAAACTAACAAAGCATAAATATCAAACATGTCAAACACATACAGAATAACTACAATCTATAGAACTTAACTCGACATATCTAAATCATTCAGAGAGATGAACAAAAAGAAAAGGGAGAGAAAGATGCTAACCTTCTTTAGGGCAGCAGACCAAACAAATTCTTTTTTTTCCTCAAGATCCCAGAACCTCTGAGCTTGAACCAGCAAAAGAACTCGACAAAAGAGAGGGTAATAAGAGAGTTAAGACCAGAAAGCCTAATTTTCTTAGTGTTTTCTATTTATGTGCTTAGTGTATTCGTATCTGTGTATGTCTGTTCATGGTTTTTTTTTTTTGTGAGAGGATTAAAGACCCATTTTTATAGTGCCATTTAAGGCGTTAGAGTTTTAGATTTCAAACCAAGATAGTTGAGAGTGACGATGAGTTGATGATGTGAGCAAATCGAAAGAAAATCGAAAGACAGAGGGTGAATTCAGTATATGAGTTTACCATAGTGGAGAACAGTTGATCACTGAGGGCAAAGGACCAATGGAAAAATCCCAAAACCTAGAAGTCACTACGTTTGACATCTGGCTATAGAATATTCATGATGAACTCTGAATCATGCAGATGCACGTGTCGGTTTAGCAGAATGAGTGAGGGAACCAGATGAAATGAAAACTCATCAGTTAGGTGTAGCGTTTCAACTTGGGGTTTTTGAATCTTAACAACGAGAACAAAAAGTGAGCTTACTAGCTTTATCTCCTAGGAACAAAGGAAGTAGATTTGCAAGTTGATTTGAAGGGACAACGAAATGGTACTTTGATTTGAAGGAGCCATGTACTGGCTTTTCTAATTTGGCGAAGAAAAGAGGGAAAGTCAGCAGGATTTGGGGATAGTAAAGCAGGAGAGGATGATTTGATAGGGTTTCATGACCTTGCAAAGATTTATGCAAGGTTTGTGGACTAATTTATTATGGCGATTTAAGAGAAAAGAAGAGGAAAGGGGGGGG
>MCJB01037940.1:132055-190295 GCA_002018475.1 Nicotiana obtusifolia
GGGGGGGGGGGGGGTCGTCTCTAAGGTTAAATTCAAGGGAAGGGATCTTGGCCGTTGGATCGTTTGATCAACAACCTTGATAAATTGAGGTGTTACGCATTTAAGAAATCAATACCGGGAAAATACAGGGACCGTTGGATCTGTGTGATCCAACGGATGATATAATGTCTAATATTGGGTCGAGATTAAAAGGAAAATAGGGACAATTTGTAACCATTGATGATTTGAATCAACGGCTCAGATTGCATGTGTTTGTTTTGTGAGTGGGATTAGGGAGTGACGTGGTGCGACCTGGTTGATTCGCCGAAGTGGCATGGATTGCCAACTTGGAATGAGATAGGGTATTTGGACTAGGTCAGGTCCGGACTGGGCTGGTATTTGGGCTGGTTTTGAATCAATGAATGGCAGTTCATTTTTAATGAAGGAACTGCTTTTGTAGCCTTTTTGTTTTTAACCCTCTTAAAATTAGTTTTAATAAGCTTAACAATTTCAATAAAATGTGGTAAAATTATAATTACTATATGTTACTAATATTTTTAATTAATTATCTATAAATAACACATATTTCGAATTATAGCACTAAGTTCAAAACATTAACATAGTAACCTAATTAACTTGAAATTAAGGAGTAATTTTGTCAAATTATAAAACCAATGTCATGTATATACAAAAGTTATTTTTATAATAGTAAATACATTTGTAATTACACAATATCAGTACTAAATGATTAATTTTAAAACTAATACTTAATTAATTTATAAAATAAATTTTCATTAATAGAAAATACTTTTAAAATATTTATTGTAAATTGTTATGCGTGAATAAATTAATTTTAAAAGGGATGGTCAAAATTGGCCGACAACAGCAAGTACCAGATGTTGTTGAGCCGTTAGGACCAGCTGATGTGCCGAGTAATTTCGGCACATTTTGATACTATTTGTTTAGAGTTTAACTTCTTCTACTTGTTAATTATCACGATACTTACGTAATTTTAGTGTAATTTCAGTGTATTGAGTGAAGAGATCTAGAAGCATGAAAAGAAGTCCAAAAAGCCAGCCAAAGGCAAGAAAAGAGGTCAGGAGCATCGCAGGTTCAATTCTGCGATCGCAAAACAGCTATGCGAGTCCCAGAATTCGCAAGAAGATCACAGATGCAGACAGAACTTCAAGCCAACTTTCAGGTGGAGAATGCGTTCGCAAATGCGACCGCAAAACAGGAATGCGAATCGCATTCTCATCACAAACACGAACAGAGTCTGGGTGAAAAATAGAGTAAAGACTGCGATCGCAGAGTCAATATGCGAACTGCATTTTCTGCTGCGACGAGAAGGAAGCTGACTGGTATGATCTGCGATGGAACGTGAAGGTTTGCGAACCGCATTCCTGCTATGCGACAGGAATGCGACCGCATACGTGTACTGAAGTCAAACGTGACTGCTGCTCGCCTCGGGTTTTGGGCTTTTATTAATAGCTTTTCTAGGGTTGTGTGAAAGGATACTTGTCAGAATTCATAGTGCAAAGTACCGCCTTTGGTTATTTTTCGAAATGAGAGAAGTTTTTGGGTGATCAAAACTGAGAATTCTATATTTTTGTAAGATGAATTCAATTATCTTTCTTTGTTCTTCAGTTTTTAATATGTGTAACTAAACTCTAATACTGAGGTTGTGAACCCTAGATGGGTAGAAAGTTATTGGGAGTTTGATATTGATTCCATATTCGACAGAAGCTTGATATTTATTTATTTCTTGTTCTTAAATTAATCGTTAGTGGTTGCAAACATTAACGAGTGCCAATTTACGCTATCATATCTTGGAAAAGTGAGATAGAGTTTGGTAGGGATAAATACCAATAATTCAAGGCCTTAAACCTTGTTTAACGAAATCACTTAGGAATAAGTAGATTTTAAGTTGGCGAATGATTGGATGTTTCTTAAGTTTGACTCTTTTGTATTCGGAAGAATCATAAGAGGATACTTTATCCAAGTGTTGGGAAATATTGGATAATAAGTTAATAAGAACCAATTGCATATCAAGAACAGATTTCAATATTAATATCAAGAACATTCTACTACATTAGGGGGAACACAACCTTAGTATCTTAAATTCATATTTTTACGTTCAAATTATTCTCAAGCAGCAGTTCTTAGTTTACTTTTCTTTACATATTCAACACTAATTTATTCTATTTGGCTACTTGATAGAATTACGACTAAGTAAAGTATTGCATTAATTGGATAATTGTTTCACGCCTATTCCCTGTGGGATTCGACCCCAACCTCGTTGGGTTACTATATTTGACATCGATCGCTTACACTATTGTTAAGGTGTAATTTGAGCGAATCAAATTTTGGCGCCATTTCTAGGGAATACGGTTTTGAAATTTCTGATTAGTGTATGCTTTACTATAAGTCTAATTCCACTTGATTGCACGTTGTTTGTTTTGGTGGTTATAGGCAGGAATATATGGCGGAACATATAGATGAGGTGGATGTGGAGCAGGAAGAGAATCCGTTTGCCGACATTGAAGAATATATTGAAGATACCAATGCTATAGTACCTCCAGCTATAGGTGCTGCTACGTTCAAAGTAGAACATGGGCTGATTTTGATGCTGAAAGCTGAAGGATACTTCAGAAATTCTACTGATGACGATCCGACGCAGCACCTCAGGAACTTTTTGGGTGTTTGTGCGACGCACAAGCAAAACAATGTCTCTGACGATGCATTAAGGCTGATATGCTTTAAGTACTCGTTAGCTGGAGATGCGAGGAGATGGCTTCAAAATCTTCCTCCAAATTCCATCCGTTCATGGCCTGAGCTGGTCCGGGCATTCTTGTCAAAGTGGTTTCCACAAAGCAAGAAATCTGAGCTCCGGGACAAGATATTTTTCTTCAAACAACTACCGGGTGAACAACTGCACGAAGCGTGGGAGAGTTTCAAATTGTATTTGGTGAGGTCGCCAAACCACGATTTTCTAGACTCCATTTTGCTGGAAAAGTTCTACATGGATTTGGACCCTATGAACCAGTCGATAGCGAAGAATGCTGCTGCTGGTTCTTTCATGGATAAGACCTTCGCTAGAGTAACTCAGATTTTGGATAAAATGGCTAAACACAATCAAGATTGGCATTCTGAGGATACTACAGGTGGCATTACAATTGGGTCTCCTTCTATGAATAACTTGATCAAAGAAAACCAAGAAAGGGACCAAGTGATTGCTGAACTGGCTACTAATGTCAATGTCTTGACAAAGTTATTCACAGAAAATCAGAAGAAGAAAGTCAATGTAGTGGAGAATGTGCAACCAATGCAAAGTGAAGATTATGAAGAGGCGAATTTTGTCAATAATACTCACGGGGGTTATCAAAGGCAACCTTACCAGGGTCAAGCAACACAAAATCATTGGAGACCAAACCCGCAAGGGCAAGGTCCCCAACAGTGGCGGAATGATCAAACTGGCCCTAGTCAGGAAAATTGGAACAACAGTAACCATTTTCCAAATCGAAGTTCAACCCCTATGTTCCTCGAAAGGGCACTATCAGAACCAGGGAACCGCAAGTGAATCTAAATTGGAGAGTATGCTCGAGAGGATATTACAGAACCAAGAGAAGTCAGACACGTCCATGAAAAACATGACTGAATTGGTTGGCTCCCACACAGCAGCGATCCAAAAGTTGGAATTGCAAATGAGGGACCTTTCTCGTGAGCAATATCCACAACAAAAAGGAACACTTCCTAGCGACACGATTGCAAATCCTAAAGGAAATGGAAGTGGCCCAACTGCTCATATCATGGCTGTCATGACTAGGAGTGGTAAGACATTACAGGGTAAAGATGATGCTGAAGAGCTTCAGAAAGAGGTTGAAATTGAAAGAGATAATGTTGTCGAGGTATGTGAGAATCCAGAAATTGTAGTGAACACAGATGAGACTCAGGAAGGGGTAAAGGATAAGGCAGAAGAAACACCAACCATTCTTCCGCCAATTCCTAGACCTCCTCCCCCTTTTCCTCAGAGACTTGCAAGGAGAGTTGATGACATCAAGTTTGATAAGTTTTACGACATTCTCAAGCAACTATCAGTTAATATACCTTTCTTAGAGGCTTTTCAAGAAATGCCTGGGTTTGCCAAATATCTGAAGGATCTGATCACGAAAAAGAGAACCACCAGGAATGAGGTGGTAAATGTGACTCACAGGGTCAGCTCTATCATAGCCACCAATCCCATCCAGAAGAAAGAGGACCCAGGAGCTTTCACTATTCCGTGTACTATTAGAGTACGCGATTTTGCTAAGGCATTGTGTGACAATGGAGCTAGTATTAATCTAATGCCTCTAGCTATCTACAAACAAGCTGGGTTAGGAATGCCAAGGCCGACAAGCATGAGGTTGCAAATGGCTGACCGATCCATCAAGAGACCAGTTGGTATGAATGCAAGGCTAACCATACTCACCGCATTTCTACTCGAAGCATCAGCCACCCCCGTTGGCCTTCCCGAGATTATACAAAATGGTAATATCATAGTCCTTTAGCAGCTCCAACCACCGCCACTATCTCAGATATAGATCCTTTTGTTTAAACAAGTGATGGAGGCTCCGATGATCGGTAAATACCTCACAAGACACACCATAGAGATAATGCCTCCAATTCTTCGATACATGAACAATGGCAGCTGGCTCCAAGTCATGAACAGGGTACTTCTTCTCATAGGGCTTCAACTAACGTGAAGCATAAGCAATTACTCTACCTCCATGCATCAAGACACACCAATGCCAATCCGAGAAGTATCACAACACACTATATAAGAACCAAAAGCTGAAGGTAGAACTAGAACGGGATCTGTGGTCAGTGCAGTCTTGAGCTTCTGAAAGCTCTCTTCATACTCATCCGACCACTTGAAAGTAGCACCCTTTTGGGTCAATTTGGTCAAAGGCGATGCAATAGAAGAGAAACCCTCCACGAAGCAACGATAATAACCAGCCAAGCTGAGAAAACTCCAAAGCCGAGAAAACTTTGAATATTTGTAGCTGAGGACAGTCTGGGCCAACTCTAAACCACCTCTATCTTCTTCGGATACACCTTAATCCCCTCACTAGCCACCACTTGCCCCAATAACGCCACCGAACTAAGCCAAAACTCACACTTGGAGAACTTGGCATAAAGTTTCTCTTCCCTCAACCACTGTAAGATAATCCTCAAATGCTGGGCATGCTCTACGAGAGTACACCTATCAATGAAAACTATAACGAACGAGTCGAGATAAGGCTGAAATACACTGTTCATCAGATGCATGAATGCAGCTGGGGCATTGGTCAGCCCAAAAGACATCACAAGGAACACATAATGACCATAACGGGTCTTGAATGCTGTCTTTAGAATATCCAAGTCCTGAATCTTCAACTGGTAATACCCAGACCTCAAATACATCTTAGAGAACACCCTCGCTCCCTGAAGCTGGTCAAATAGATCATCAATACGTGGCAAAGGATACTTGTTTTTAATTGTAACTTTGTTCAACTACCTATAGTCGACGCACATATACATGTACTATCCTTCTTCTTCACAAACATAACTGGTGCACCCCAAGGCGCACAGTGGGCCTATTAAACCCATTATCAAAAAATTCCTGAAGTTGCTCTTTCAATTCCTTCAACTCAACTGGTGCCATATGATACGGAGGAATAGAAATGGGCTGAGTGCCCGGCACCAAGTCAATAGCAAATTCAATAACCCTGTCAGGCAGCATGCCCGACAGGTCTGCATGAAACATATTCGGAAAGTCTCGCACCACCGGGACAGAATCAATAGTAGGAGTATCAGCACCAACATCTCTCACAAAAGCCAAATATGACAGACACTCCTTCCCAACCATCTGTTGGGCCTTCAAATATGAAATCACTCTGCTAGGAACATAATCTAGAGAACCTCTTCACTCGATCCTTAGCAACCCCGGAATCACCAACGTCACGGTCTTGGCGTGATGCAGCATAGCATGACATGGAGACAACCAATCCATATCCAAGATAACGTCGAAATCAACTATACTAAGCAATAAAAGATCAACTCTAGTCTCAAATCCCCATAGTCACTACACATGACCGATATACATGGTCCACAATAATAGTATCGCCCACTGGCGCAGATACATGAACAGATAAAACTAAGGACTCATAGGGCATATCTGGATAAGGAGAAAAGTACAATGATACATATGAATAAGTGGAACCAGGGTCAAATAATACAGAAGCATCCCTATGACATATTGAGACAATACCTATGATCACTGCATCTGAAGCAACAACATCTGGCCTGGCAGGAATAGCATAAAATTAGGCCTGACCGCCATCTGATCGGCCTCCCTCTCTAGGGCGACCTCTATCTCTTTGGGCCCCACCACGAGCTGGCTAGACGGGTGGTAGAGTAACTTGTGCGGAAGTTGCAGCGTGGCTCCTTTGCTGAATTGGACCTCTTGAGCGAATGGGATACTATCTCCACATATACCCAAACTCCCTGCACTTGAAGCAACTCCCCCGTAATGGTGGCGGTGGGGATTGAATCAGGATGAACTCTACAGAGTAACTTGTAGAAGGACTTGGCATAGATGAACCCTGAATCGACGGAGCACGGGATGAACTCTGAGTTGGGATCGCACTAAGAGATGACTGACTCGGAAGAGGACTGTAAGAACCATGGCTAAATGATGCATCACGATGAACTGGACAAGCCATCTAAGCGGGCCTATAAGGACGACCTCTTGCTGTGGTAAGACTGCCCTCAGAAGGTGCACCACTAAAACTGTTCGAACCATGAAGCCTCTTGGCCTCCATATCCTCACGCTCCTGACTACGAAATGTCTCTATCCGCCGGGCTATATCAACCTCCTAGTCGAATGTAGCACCTGATACACTCTCCCGACTCATAACAAAATGGTACTGTAGTAGAGGCCATCAACCTCATCTCGTACTGGGTCACTGACATGCCATCCTAACGTAGTTGCTCAAACTTTAATGGCCCAACCAGTCGTTTTGATCTCTAGCGCATTGTTCAGCGATTTGAGGCCTTGAGTAGCTTCATTTCAGGTATTATGACTTGTATGTATGGTCAGAATTTAATTTCGGGAAGTTTGGAGTTGATTTGGGAAGAAACTTTTAAATTCAGAAGCTTTAAGTTGGAAAAAATGACTAACGCTTGACATTTGAGTAAACGACCTCGGAATCAGGATTTGAAGGTTAAGGTTCATATGATGATTTCGGACTTGTACGTATGTTTGGTTGAGTATCAGGTCGCCCGGGAGCATTTCGGTGCTTATTGTGGAAAGTTGGCATTTTGAAAGTTTTAGAATTTCCTAAGTTTTGTTTGAGGTGTACTTTGATGTAATCGATGTCCGTTGGGATTCCGAGCCTTGGATAGGTTCATGTCGTAATTTGTGACTTGTACGTAAAGTTTGACGTCATTCCGAAATGTTTAAGTATGAATCGAATGTGTTCATCATAGTTGAATGTTTGAAAGTTTAAGGAAAGGATTCAATCAACGATTCGTAATTTTGATGTTGTTTGGTGTTATTTGAGGCCTCGAGCAGGTTCGTGTTATGTCTTGGGATGCGTTGGTATTTTTGGATGGGGTCTCGGGGGTTACGGGCTTGAAACGGATTGAAACCGGATCGAAATTTTAAGTTGAGGAAATGCTAGTTTTGGCCTATTGTTGGTGCGACCGCACCTGCAAAAATTCTGGCACAAATGCAGAACCGCTAAAGTGGACTGCTCGACGGAGAAGCGGAAGAGGGGTGCATGGGGAAGGTTCGCAATCGCGACGTTTGGACCGCACCTGCGATGTCGCAGGAGAGAGGTAGCTTTCACAGGTGCGAAGGGCGAGCTCCAGTGCTTCTCCACAGAAGCGGAGTTTTGGACGCACAAGCGACGCCGCAGGTGCGGCTACTGTTCCGCAGGTGCAAAAATATCGCTGGGCAGAATTGTCTTAAGAACGAGATTTGGCTCTCCTTCTTTCAGTTTTCACTTGGGTTGGCCGAATTTGGGTAGCTATTTTGAGGGGATTTTCATCAAGCAACATGAGGTAAGTGATTCCCACCTGTTACGAGTTAAATGCTTGGATTACGTATGGATTCTAACATGGAAATTCATGAAAATTAGTAGAAATTGTGCAATTTTTGTAGAAAATCTAGAATTTGGTATTTTGGGATTTCGACAACGAAATTGGACATGGAATTAGAAATAAATTATATAATTGAGTTCGTGGTGTTATTGGTAATGTAAATCTTCTAGAAATTTTGGAATCCGGGCACGTGGACCCGAGGGTTTGACTTTATTTACTTTTCAAGCGGAGTTGAGACTTGTCGTAAATTGATTTATTACAAGTATTGGAGTATATTTTTATTGGTTTGCACATTGTTTGACTACTTTTGGAGTGACAGGCATCAGTTTGAGGTATTAGAGTGGCGTTGGAGCCGGTTATGGAACTTCAGAGCGAGGTAAGTCTCCTATATAACTTTGTGAGGGGGAAACTACCCCCTAGGTGATGTAATTGTCGTGTGCTATTAGTTGTGGGTGCCACGTACGCATGAGGTGACGAGAATACATACGTAGCTAAAGCATGTTTATGTCGGGGTAGACTTAGGACTTTACCATGTAATATTTGAAATATTTTAACTCGTCCTTCTACTTAATCAATTGAAATTATAATCTGAAATTGATTTAGAACTATATACATATATATATTAGGCCAAGCCTTACTACCTTGAGTTGTTGGCATGTTATTTGTGAAACGGTAAAGGTTATACTTACCTTGTGTTTATATACTGTATCGTAAGCGCGTGTCTCGTAATTCGATAATTCCTTTCCTTTCTCGTAGAGCGGGCCTAACGCCTCGGCAGGATTATGTACCACACTCTCATGGGAACGGGTCGTCCTTCCAAACATTCCTCATCCCAATATGATAGCGCAAATATCGGGTCTGGAAACCTCATCTCATCCAATACAAGCAGCCTAACCAACAAGTCTCGACAAAAAAAATCATATGGAGCCCCACACAACACGGCCCTGTACACCAACAAGTAATAATTCAGACATGACCGATAATAGTAAGAAAAATTCAATAAGAAGGCTACTAAGCAAGCTAAGCAGACAGGGTAATTTTAACATTTTCTTATGAACTATTTTCAACAAGGTGAAAGCAAAATACAGGAAATAAGCATAAGGAGTTACATTTCATCATAGTACCGTTGCGGCGCGCAACCCGATCCCATCATATCAATCCACATAGGGTACCGTCGAGCCATAATACCCAGGCTCACTGATCACATGTGCGTCAACATCAAACACGATAGAGTGCACCAATATAACTGTGGGAAGATGATTAGGCACAACAGAAAGACAAGCACGACTATGGTGCAATAAGCAAGTCAACAACATGAGTGCCATCCTGCCCTTAACGCCATAACGGCCATACAAAATTACAATACGCGTGTGAAAAATCATGTAACCATCACAACCCGTCATAGCATAGGAGAGAAACACATAACTTAGACCAAGGCACGAATAACATCCATTCCGCCCAACGATATACCTGTGGTAATAGCTGCGCAGGAGCAAGCAAATTCGATCTGATAAAGAATACACATTCTCATTAGACCCACAAATACTCCCTAAACCAAATTCCAATCATTCCCAAACATGTAAATAACCTTCCAAATGTCCATAGCAACCTTTCCATAACACATTCCATCGATCACCCAATCCTCAACGTTTCTTCACAATTTGCAATCAAGGAATAGTCTGCCAACGAGAACATCCAGTCTCCGAACCTCGTGTATACCAGAATTTCCATACCTGATCTCAACATCGCTACTAAAATGGCCGATACGTCACCCATACCCCATCATCTTACAGAAATATACCCACAAATTAAAACACAATGCACCTGCCAATAGGCGAACTCTACTCCGGCGATAACAAATAGTGCCAGCACAATCTTAAACACCCGAAATCGTCCGTGTCATCAAGAACTACATGCTACTTTTCAACCCTTCACGGCGCATCGCCTCTAACATGCTAACTTGTGATACTACAAAAATTTCATAATTAACTTTGAACCATGAACGAATCAAACATCTCATCAACCGCGAACCTTTCATTTAACTCAATCTAGGAGAACATCACCACACACACAATATAGATTCTATATCTGCAGCCAACACCAACTCCGGCTGTGGTCAAAACCATGATTAATTCTTCGAAACTCATCAACACATGATCGAGTCATCAGGACTGATTGCCTCTAACTCAACTGAATTACCCAGACTACCAACCTGGAAGTAACTCAATCCAATATGATCGCCCTGAAGGAACCTCCTGGGAACCCGTAGCCATTTCTTGCATCTCTCCAACATGTCATGTAAAATCTTTCTTGGCAAGGAAATACGCAAATCCCATCACCATTTGCTACCGACCTTAACCATACTCGTACACAAATTCAGAAGTCCTTAAATTCTATGCACGACCTAGAACTTGTCAAAACCTTCTCGATAACCACTCACCTTACTCTGATCTTCAATACATAGCTAATACGCATCGAGCGACCCGAGCTTCACTAGCACATGACTATTCGAGGAAATAACCAAGCAATCCCTTGGCCTGGAAATTGATACAACGGATGATCCTACAATTCGATCGTCATTAGCAGACTCCCCCACTTAGCCCGAAGCTGTAGAACACATCATCGGTAGTCCAAGATACCATATCTTCATAGTTTCCCTGATCCCACATGGCTATTCAGCTTAATACTTCAAAACTCAGGCAATACTGGTCATAGAGCACCTACAAGACTCTGCCAAGCGCTTACCAATCCTAGCAATAGTCAAGCAAACTTCCCCCAAATGCTCTAAAACAATAATATGTGCACTCTACCGAATGGAAACCTCATCCAAAACACACGATCCAAACTCATCACGCAGGAGATGGCTCACCGGCTGTACTCAAATCGACACATTACAATGAACCTACCTTAATCAAAACAGCTAGGCCACCAGCCAGTCTTCCTAAGTTTGTGCTTACCAACTAGACATAAGAACCTGCCTCGTACCACAAATGAACAACTGGAAGATTTAACACTGCATCTGCTCCTGAGACTAGGTAGCACATCGCGATGATAATCAAGCATCCATGGCCCTTCGTGATCCATCTGCAGCATCACAAATTGTTGGCGCATAGCGATCAGTGAGTGCGCCACATCATATATGAACGAATAGGAAAAATCAAAATCGTAGGTTTCAAGCTGAAACAAAGCCGCACGATAAGGAAAGAAGGAAGGGAAATTTTCCTAAATGACCTGTAGCCTCCCGAAGATAGGTATGGACGTCATCATACCGATCCGCAAGACTCTACTAGACACTTGCTCATGACTCGTAAAACCTACCAACCTAGTGCTCTGATACCAACTTGTCACGACCCAAAATCCACCAATCGTGATGGCACTTAACTCGACCCGCTAGGTAAGCCTACTAACGGTCAATACAATCCAAATAAGATTTATAGGAAAATAGCAAAGAATTATTTGAACACTTATACAATAACCCAAGGACTGGTAGTACGAATCATGAGCTTCTAAGACTTGGAATTTTACAAAGCTGGTAAAAATAAATACATGTTCTGTTTGAAAGTTACATAAACAGATTAGCAAAATCTAAAACTACCAAGGACAAGTGGCAGCTTTATCCGAGATGCACAAACATCTTCAGAGTCAGCTCCCGACATCACCCGCAGCTCCGCTCCTAAAATTTACACTCAAGGTGCAGAAGTGTAGTATGAGCACAACAGCCATGTACTCAGTAAGTTTATTGTCTAGCCTCGTCGAAGCAGTAATGAGGATTTTTAGATTAAAAATATACTTACAGCAATTGCAGTAGACTAATAGTAGGAACAGTTATAGAACATAACAGATAAGGGTACCATAAACAACTATGCGAGGTAGTAAATGATTACTGGGAGAAATCTCAGTAGTAAATTCATAATTTTCCTAGCGTGAGAAATATATTCAAGATATCAAGTCAAATGGCACAGTAACACCCTTTGTACTTTTATCTCTTCCTCACCATATATACATAAATATGTGTCAAATCAATTAGAACGACAACACCCTTCATTTATCTCATCCTTTCCAAATGTGCATGTAGCAGTACCAACCAGGTAAAATAATTTATAATATTAATGTCTACTAAGTAGAGAGTACCCAGATGGTAACAAATAACAAGTTGGAAACATATAGAAAATAGAAATAGTCGAGATAGGCACAAAAGTAATGATAGCAAGTATGATAGAAGCACATAAATTTCACTAACTAACGTGGTGGAAAGCCTAGATGCAAATATAACAAACAAGAGGAAGTAGCTTGGTCTTTATAAGCTAACAAATAAATGCCTGAATGACTAACATGGTATAAGGCTTGTACTAAAGGGAAACAAAATAGTCAAGACATGGATGTAAATATAACAGTAGGAAGTAGGCATGATATTTACAAGTTAAGCAAGTAGAAGGCAGGGGCAACACAACAACAATTGAGATAGAGAACAAAAGACATGACCATAATGACAAGTCACATAGGAAACATAGGTACAACAATGACAGCTCAATGTAAAGGCATGAACGTATACATGAGGAAAAGATATCACAACATAATACATGTCCCTCATCCTCGCCTGCACGGAAACACCCATCATGCTATGAACTAGTGATAATATAAAAGCATGATAATATAAATGAAATGGCACGGCATCACCCTTCGTGCTTTTACTCTCAAATGAACTTGCACGGCATCACCGTTCGGGCTTTACACTCTCCCTCATATGATAATATGTATACTATGGCACAGCATCACCCTTCATGCTTTACACTCTCCCTTACATGATAATATATATACAATGGCACGGCATCACTCTTCGTGCTTCACACTCTTCCTCACCAAGCACATGTATATCAATGACAAGTAAGGTAGGAAGCATAAATAACATCAAGGAGAGTGGTTAAACGAATGTTCCAAATGAATCTCAATCACAACCTTCAAGCAGACAATAATTCAAAAACCTTCTGGAACCTTATTGTTCAACTATTTTAACAATTCTCAAAATGATCTACAACTCAAGTATAGAATCTAATATCTCAAGAGTAACGATCGTAGCAATGTATTAGTAATTAAGCATAATGATGACCGAATTAGACACAGTTTCTCAACATTCCGTCAAATTTTAATCAGGTTATAATAAACTAAATCTTGGTTTATAACATTTTATTCTATATTCTAAGTATCTAGAAGTCAAGACATGAAACAAGAAAGTCACGTAATTCTACAAGGTATAATTTATAGCATAATTTACCCCCGAGCATGATTAACCCCAATACATGCATATATGCTCGTCACCTCATATATATATCACCCCCATATGTAGCAAATAATGTCAACTAGTAGGAAAAATTCCCTCAACAAGGTTAGCCAAGACACTTACCTCAATTTGGCCAACTAAATACTCAATTTAGCTTCTTCCTTTACAATTACCCTTCGCCCGACCCAATCTAGCCAAAGACGACTTAAATACAACATAGAATGTAACAGAAAACAATTTCAATTAATAAAGCTATGAACTTTATACGATTTTCGGAAAGTCAACAAAAGTCAACCTCGGGCCCGCACGATCCAAACCCGGGTCCAAGGGTAGGTCTTGACCACCCATAGTCCCACGAGTCCATGTACGTGTTTTGTTTCCAAATTCGAGTCCTATTCGACTTTCAAATCCCAAATTTTCATTTCTCAAAACTTAGACAAAATCCCCAAATTTTTCCCTAGATTCTCATGAATTTGATGTTAAATATAATGTATAATCATAAAATATAATTGAAAATCGACTAGAGGTGCTTACCCATTGGTTTGGTATGAAAATCCCTCAACAAAATCCCCTCCCATCGAGGCTAGGGTTCAAAATATAACAAAATGAAGCTAAGTCTCGGAATTACCCAACTATATGCAGGCTGCCAATGTCGCATTTGTGACATGGGGTTCGCATTTGCTAACCCTTCAAAAGCGGACAATTTATCGCAAAAGCGAACCTGGAGAATTTCTTTTAAGGTTGCATTTGCGATCCAATCCTTCCTAAATGCAAAGAGAGTTGCCTCGCAAAAGCGGAAGGGGCCCTTGCAAAAACAAACAGCCATACTTTGCAAATTCGAGGGATTTCTTTGCAAATGCGAATTTTTCCCCAACAGACCACTTTCGAAAATGTGAGGGCCACTTCACAATTGCGATAGTCGCGTTTGCGGTAAAAACATCACAAATGCGATGAAACCATTACCAACACTCAGAAATCATAAAAATCATTCCGAAACCAATCTGAAACTCACCCGAGCCCCCGAAGCTCCAAAGCAATCACCCACACCAGTACAAAAACACAACATAAACTTGCTCGCGTGATCAAAACATCAAAATAACCTCTAAAAGCACGAATCAGACGCCAAAATGCATGAGGATCATGTCACGACCCAAGCCGGAGGGCCGCGACTAGCACCCGGACCCTACTCGCCGAGTGCCGACGTACCTGTCATCAAACCTCTCTTATTGTCTATAAGGCTGATGAGATCAGGATAAATAGCAAACAATAATCCTTATCAACTCAAACTTTCCGATAATAACATGTAAATACATATATGACATGGCCAACAAGGCTGTTATGCAAAAATTATACAACAAAAACACTTTTGCCGACAAGGCAACCTCACTTTACAAAAGTCAACCCCTTGTCTATGAGCCTCTACAGGAAAACAAGTAATGCAACCAATGTCGGAACAGGTCCCCGACATACCCATAATGCTTATAACAAAATGCATACCAAGACCACGACAAGTCCAGAGGAGGGATCTCGCTAATATCCGCTGAACTGGACAACCTACTATGGTGGAGGAGCCTCGTCTATATGTCTATCCGAACCTGCAGCACGACATGCAGCGTCCACAAATAAAAGGACGTTAGTACGAACAAGGTACTAAGTATGTAAGATAGGAAAACATAATATGAGAATAGTAATATGCGTCGAAATAAGAAACATACTACCTGTACCATTTGAGTGAATCTGAGGGCGACTAACCATGAAATGCCTGATGTGCAAATGCATATACTTATATCCTTTGTAAAATCACCATATCTATATATATATATATATATATATATACATATATATACATACACGCCTCTGTGGGCCTCATCATCATCATATACATACGCCTCTGTGGGCCTCATCATCATCATACCCAACTGATCAGTGGTTGCACAATAAAATAGCTGTCGACTATAGCGTGACTCAGTAGAGTAAAAACATATACATATGTATAGTTGCACAATAGGTGCCATACCCAGCCGACTATAGTGCGAATCGGTAGAGTAAAATAGATAATGCATGCTGGACTCATAGAAATCACACTTTCTGAACCTCCCAAAGTGATGTAAGGTCGAAGGAACAACACACATCAATCCTCCCATAAGAGGGGAAACAATATAAGCGCTTCTAGCTTCTAAGAGTAGAGTATATTTGAGGGCTCGTTCATTGCATGCATGGAACCAATTATCAAGAATTCCCAGAAGAAAGAATGTATGAAAGAGAGCAGTAACTTACCTCGCCTGTTGGATAACTCAGCCCTCTTCCTTGGTTCTTCAACCTCTAGGTTTTACTCCCAATTAAGGCTTGAAGGAGAGGGAAAATCAGTTAGGGCCTTTCCTTAGTTCTTCAATCTCTAGATTTCTCTCCCCAATTAGAACTTGAACAAGAGGGAAAATTGATTAGGGTTTGTGTGGGATTTTTTTTTTGAGAAGGGGTTGCAGGGGTTCTATTTCGTTTGGGAGGTCTAAGTTAAGGATGAAATAACTAAATTTATAATCCCTTAAAAGTCCTCTCTTAGCCGACTTTGGAACTTTTATTCTTGTCCTTTAATTTGGCAAATAAGTGACGCACGTACCTATCGCCTAGAAGTCTAGGATCGCATTTACGTCGCAGAACCAGCATGGGGTTCGCATTCTGGACGCGAATCTAAGCCCAGAAATCTATCTCATTCTGCGACATAGGAGGTCTGTTTTGCGGTCCGCATTTTGGAAATGCGACCGCATATTGACCGCATTCTTGACGTAGGTTTCTGCCCATAAATATGTTTCAGTATGCGATACATTAGGTACGATATGTGGTTCGCATTTTAGAAATGCGACCGCACTTATGACCGCATTTCTGGCATTGATCTTCGTCCAGAAATCTGTCTTGGTTTGCGATTTCAGCGTGAGAAAATGCAGCTCGCGTGAGGGTTTTGCGGTAGCATACCCAGCTTTGCGAAGCCTTTTGCTTTCTTCTTGACTTTTTGAACTCTTTTCTGGTTCTTAGGCCCTTATATATAGACTATCTTACAGCGCAATCTAACGTATGCAATTGTGGGTTGTAACACTCTCCCCCCTTAAGAACATTCGTCCTCGAATGTAAAGGTTTACAGGGATTTTACTCATTGTGGATTCTGTTCGAGTTTCTCTCATAAATAGAGGACGAACTTGCTAGCAGTTAACCCAACGTATAGTCCTACAAGAGTATGAAAATTTATAGACATGTACATGATCATCATATCACCATTTTGTATTAAGAAAGAGTATTTTCAAGTTATTGCTTACCTCATAAAGACGTTTCTCCTTTCGATGTGTTTCGCGTTCCCCCGGCACCCTCATTATCTCCATTCTAGAACAGGTAAGGGTATCTAGACTTCATCTCATCCTCTGCTTCCCATGTCATTTCTTCTGTATGTTTGTTCCTCCACACTACCTTAACGGAGGCTACATCCTTCGTTCTTAGTTTGCGAACTTGTTGGTCTAATATAGCCACTAGTACTTCTTCATATGTTAGATCCTCTGTAACTTGTACATCTTTGATAGGGACGACTCGAGAAGGATCTTCGATACATTTCCTTAACATAAATACATGGAACACCGGATGGACAAGTTCCAATTCGGATGGCAGTTCTAACTCATAAGCCACATCCAATTCGTCGAAGAATTTTATACGGACTGATATACCTTGGACTCAGCTTACCTTTCTTCCCAAAACGCATGACACCCTTCATTGGTGAGATCCTCAGGAACATCCAATCACCAACTTCAAACTCCAGATCACGACGTCGGACATCGAAATAAGACTTTTGCCTGCTTTGTGCCGTCTTTAATCGTTCCTGTATTATGTTCACCTTCTCAATGGCTTGGTGGATCAAATCTGGCCCATATTACTCTGTTTCACCGACTTCTAACCATCCAGCTGGTGATCTACATCTCCTCCCGTATAATGCCTCGTATGGGCCCATCTTAATACTGGAATGTTAGCTGTTATTGTAGGCGAATTCTATGAGCGGAAGATGGTCATCCCAATTTCCCTTAAAATCTAGAACACATGCTCGTAGCATCTTCCAGTGTCTGAATAGTAAGTTCAACTTGTCCGTCAGTCTGCGGATGAAATGTCGTGCTGAGATTCATTTGTGTACCCAAACCCTTCTGAAAGGACCTCCAAAAGTTAGCCGTGAATTGAGCTCCTCGGTCTGATATAATAGACACGGGTACACCATGAAGCTTAACAATCTCCTTAACATACAACTTTGCATAGTCTTCAGCTGTGTAAGTTGTCTTAACTGGCAGAAAATGGGCACATTTTGTAAGTCGGTCAACTATCACCCAGATGGAGTCAAACTTATGATAAGAGCGAGGTAACCCAATAATGAAGTCCATATTAATCACCTCCCTTTTCCAGGTTGGAATTTCTATATTTTGAAGCAATCCACCGGGTTTCTGATGTTCTATCTTTACTTGTTGACAATTGGGGCATTGGGCTACAAATTCTGCAATAGTCTTCTTCATGCTATCCCACCAAACTGCTCTTTGACATCCTGATACATCTTTGTCGAGCCGGGATGGATGGAATATCGGGATTAATGAATTTCCTTCATAATCTTCTCTCGCAATCCTGCCACATTCGGCACACATAATCGGTCCTGTTACCTTATTGTTCCATCCCTCCAATCTCAAAAGGTGAAATTTTACCCTGCTGAATGCCCTCTCTCAATTGTACCAAGTTAGGGTTTTCATGCTGCCGTGCTTTTACCTCGGCTACCAAGGATGATTCTGATGTGTTATGCACAGTAACACCTCCGTCCTCAGAGTCTAATAATCTGATTCTCATATTGGCCAGCTGATGAAGCTCTTTAGTCAATCCCCATCTACCTGCTTCAATGTGTACTAAGCTTCCCATTGACTTACAGTTGAGAGTGTCTGCCACAACATTGGCTTTACCGGGATGATACAATATCTCGACGTCGTAGTCTTTCAGTTATTCGAGCCAACGTCGCTATCTCAAATGCTACTCCTTCTGACTAAAGATATATTGCAAACTATTGTGATCTGTGTAGATGTCAACATGGACGCCGTATAAGTAGTGTCGCCATATCTTCAAAGCATATATTACTGCAGCCAATTCCAAATCATGGGTTAGATAATTCTTTTCATGCTCCTTTAATTGTCTTGATGCGTAAGCAATCACCTTCCCATGTTGCATCAATACGCATCCCAAACCTACACCTGAAGCATCACAATATACCACATATCCTTCTGTTTCCTATGGGAGAGTAAGCATTGGCGCGGAGATCAACTGATTCTTTAGCTCCTGGAAACTACGTTCACAAATGTCAGACCATTGGAACTTGGCAGCTTTTTGTGTTAACTTAGTCAATAGTGCCGATATAGAGGAAAACCCTTCTACAAACCTCCTATAATATCCTGCTAGCCCTAGAAAGCTGCGGACTTCTGACGGTGTGGTTGGTCTTGGCCAACTCTTCACTGCATCGATCTTCTGAGTGTCGACACTAATACCCTCGTCAGATATCACATGGCCTAGGAATGCTACTGAGTTTAGCCAGAACTCAGATTTGGAGAACTTCACATATAACTTCAGATCCCGAAGGGTCTGTAATACTATTCGCAAGTGGCCCGTATGTTCTGTCTCTGAACGGGAGTACACTAGAATGTCATCAATGAATACAATGACGAACACATCAAGATAGGGCCTGCATACGGTATTCATAAGGTCCATAAAAGCTGATGGGGCATTTGTTAGCCCGAACGACATTACCAAGAACTCAAAATGCCCATATCTTATCCGGAAGGCTGTTTTTGGAATATCCTTCTCCTTGACCCTCACCTGATTATACCCTGAACGTAAGTCAATCTTGGAAAAGTACTTGGCACCCTGGAGTTGGTCAAACAGGTCGTCAATCCTTGGAAGTGGATACTTATTCTTTATAGTAACCTTATTCAACTGTCGATAATTTATACACATCCTCAAATTGCGCAAATCTGCTGGGGCCATTCTGTATGGACGGATAGAAATCGGGTAAGTGTCGGGCAACACATCAATGCTAAACTCAATCTCCCTTTCAGGAGGAAGACCTGGAAGTTCATCTGGGAAAACATCTGAAAATTCATTGACCACGGGAATTGATTGTAGAATAGGCGGCTTCACCTCCGCATTCATAACGCGAATGAGATGATAAATGTACCCCTTTGAGATCATCTTCCTTGCCTTAAGATAGAAATAAACCTACCTTTCGGCGTAACAATATTCCCCTCCCATTCAATGATGGATTCACCAGGAAATTGAAACCTAACCATCTTCGTACAACAATCAACATTTGCATAGCATGAGGCCAACCAGTCCATTCCCATTATCACATCAAAATCAACCATTGCTAACTCAAATAAATTCGCCGAGGTTTGACGACTACAAATCATCACGGTGCAACCTCTATATACTCTCCTAAGAACCACAGAATCTCCTATTAGAGTAGATACCGCAAATGGTTTACTTATTAATTCAGGTTCGACGCCAAACTTATCAGCCACAACGGGTGTAACATATGATAATGTAGATCCCGGATCAATCAACGCATATACATCATAAGAAAATACAGACAGTATACATGTAACAACATCCGAACATGACTCGAGATCCTGCCGACCTGCTAGAGAATAAATTCGATTTTGAGTACCACTCAGACTCGGCACTGCACCTCTACCCCAATCACGACCCGTCGATTGCTGGAAACCCCGTGCTGGAGGTCGAGCTGATGAGGAAGAACCAGACGCAGATCCAGTCGGCTGAACTATACCATCACCTCCTCTGTTAGGACAATCCCATCTTATATGGCCAGGCTGTCCACAAGAATAGCATACATCGGAACCTCGACGACACAGTCCAAAATGGGCCTTGACGCACTGATCACAACGTGGTGTTGGGGGCCTCGTCTGACTAGTATCCCTGTGATGTTGCGAGCCTGATGCCCACAAACTCTGACCTGGACCCGAATAGGTAAGTCGATCATATCGAGATCTCTGAAACTGTGGAAGGGCACTAGCTACAGGTGGTGCCGAACTCCTCGAAGACTGGGGCCTGACACTAATTCTGAAGTCACCAGAATACCCTGCAAATCTCGTCCTCTTATGCTGGCTCCTATCCTACTCCCTGCCCTCTGCTGGCGCTTACGATCCTCTAGGGTCTGGGCATAAGCCTGAATATGGGAAATATCCATGCCCTCTATCAAGGAGGCTATCGTGCACTCATTTATCAGATGTGGTCCCAATCCGTTCAAGAACAAATGAACCCTATCACTCATCTCGGCCACCATATGGGGAGCATACCTTGCTAAAGAATCAAACTGCGTACTGTACTCTCTCACACTCATGTTACCTTGTCTAAGGTTCAAGAATTTATCAGCTCTGGCTCGTCGTACCTCAACTGGATCTTTCCCAACTATCATACTAGAAAACTGCTAAATCCCGTAACCGATAAGAAGCCAACTCTACTGCCTCCATATTATACGCCTCTGTGAGCCTCATCATCATCATATACATACGCCTCTGTGGGCCTCATCATCATCATACCCAACTGATCAGTGGTTGCACAATAGGTGCCGTACCCGGCCGACTATAGCGTGGCTCGGTAGAGTAAAATAGCTGTCGACTATAGCGCGACTCAGTGGAGTAAAAACATATACATATGTATAGTTGCACAATAGGTGCCATACCCGGCCGACTATAGTGCGGCTCGGTAGAGTAAAATAGATAATGCATGCTGGACTCATAGAAATCACACTTTCTGATCCTCCTAAAGTGACGTAAGGTCGAAGGAACAGCACACATCAATCCTCCCATAAGAGGGGAAACAATATAAGCGTTTCTAGCTTGTAAGAGTAGAGAATCTTTGAGGGCTCGTTCATTGCATTATGTATAATCAGAGTCGTGCAAAAGAAGGAAAGGGACAGTCTCACATACCTTGTACACTCTGCACCAATTTCAAGCCATGCAACTGTCATACTCCTTAGTCTACAATAAAAGAAACGATTCTATCATTATCCTCTAAGCGTTATAGTTATTATTAACCACAACCCTAAATTTATATGGTGTTTCCCCACACCCTTCTTCCTCCAAAACTCCACAAAAATAGTAGTAAAACACGCAGCCCAACAGTTACGCAAAACCAACCACAACCCAGTCTGCTATAAGTGGAACTCACGGCTTCCAACCACCGTCCCGTGAGTTCTTACATGCATGGAACCAATTATCAAGAATTACCAAAAGAAAGAACGTATGAAAGAGAGCAGTAACTTATCTCGCCTGTTAGATAACTCAGCCCTCTTCCTTGGTTCTTCAACCTCTAGGTTTTACTCCCAATTAGATCTTGAAGGAGAGGGAAAATCGGTTAGGGCCTTTCCTTAGTTCTTCAATCTCTAGATTCCTCTCCCCAATTAGAACTTGAACGAGAGGGAAAATTGATTAGGGTTTGTGTGGGATTTTTTTTTTTGAGAAGGGGTTGCAGGGGTTCTATTTCGTTTGGGAGGTCTGAGGTAAGGATGAAATAACTAAGTTTATAATCCCTTAAAAGTCCTCTCTTGGCCGACTTTGGAACTTTTATTCTTGTCCTTTAATTTGGCAAATAAGTGATGCACGTACCTATCGCCTACCAGTCTGGGATCACATTTACGTCGCAGAACCAGGATGGGGTTCGCATTCTGGACGCGAATCTCAGCCCAGAAATCTGTCTCATTCTGCGACATAGGAGGTCTGATTTGCAGTCTGCATTTTGGAAATGCGACCGCATATTGACCGCATTCGTGACGTAGATTTGTGCCCAGAAATCTGTTTCAGTCTATGATACATTAAGTACGATATGCAGTTTGCATTTTAGAAATGCGACCGCACTTATGACCGCATTTCTGGCATTGATCTTCATCCAGAAATCTGTCTTGGTTTGCGATTTCAGCGTGAGAAAATGCGGCTCGCGTGAGGGTTTTGTGGTAGCATACCCAGCGTTACGAAGCCTTTTGCTCTCTTCTTGACTTTTTGAAACTCTTTTCCGGTTCTTAGGCCCTTATATGTAGACTATCTTACGGCGCAATCTAACGTACGCAATTGCTGGTTGTAACAGATCACAACAAACTTCAAGAACTTCTAGAATCGCAATCAAGCGTCCAATCCATATCAAATCAACTCCAAATGACGCCAAATTTTGAAGGGAAGTTCCATATGACGAAACAGACCTATTCCAAGTTCCGTAACAAAAATCCGAACCCGATAGCTTTAAAGTCAACTTCCGGTCAAACTTATGAAATTTCTAAACCTTCCTATTTTCAACTTTCATCAATTAATGTCGAATCCTTCTAGAAATATCCAAATGCAAATCTGGGCATATGCCCGAGTCCAAAATCACCTTCCAGGCTTAACGGAACCATCAAAACTCCAATCCGAAGTCAAATGCTAAAAAGTCAAATTTGGTCAGCTTTTCCAACCTAAAGCTTCAATCTTGAAGTTCATTTCTTCCAAATTGATTCTGAGTAGCTTGAAAATCAAAACCGACGATTCACACAAGTCATAATGCATCATGCAGGGATACTCGTGCCCTCAAACTATCAAGCAAAGTGCAAATGCTCAAAATGACCAGTCGGGTCGTTACAACAGTGTGGGAGATAAGATCTTGTACTATATAAAGGGGATTCTTGGACTTTTATTTCATTCTTCACCACTTCAGAGACTTGGGAGCTCGGGTTTGAAGGGTTTCAACCAAAACCTTCATCAACAAGCTTGGGGTATGTGATTCTAACACTTATCTATGAGATTTACATGAATCCATCACTAGATTTAACATCAAAACATGGGATTTAACAAGAGAAATTAGGGTTTTGTCCAAACATTTCTAAATTGAATAAATTGTTTTGAACATCGATTTGGAGTGGGATTTGGGTGAAACTAGTATGGTTGGACTCGTAACTGAATGGATTGTCGGATTTGGTGAGTTTTGCGGGTTCTGAGGTGCGGACCCGGATTTGACTTTTTGGTTGACTTTGGGATTTTGGTTAAAGATTCAACCTTTATCGTTGGAGTGTGTTTCTTATGGCATTACTTGATGTATTTGAGTAGCCTTTGGCTAGTTTCGAGCCGTTTGGAGGTGGTTATACGCGTGATGGAATTTCTACAATATTGTTTAGCTTGCTCGGTGTTGGATTTGGGTTGTTCGACGTAAGTAACATATCTAAACTTGGATTTGAGGGTATTTAACCCTGGGAACTATGTTATAATATATGTATTGAGGTGACGCACATGCTAGTGACGAGCGTGTGTTACATCCATGTTCTTCCTACTTGTTTAATTATATGAGTTGTGAATCGTGTTAGAAATCATGTTTAGACTATGTTCTTATTCGGTTGAAACCTAAAGAGGCTATTTTTGTTGTTTTGAGTTATCTGCTCTAACTGTAATCATATACTTAGTCATGATTCTTCATTTGCATATCATATATCAGTCTCTGTTCATCATTCATTATTACATCATGTTATCATTGTTTGGGCTGATTGACATGAGATTTGTGAGCCCGAGAGACTTGAGAGATTGTGAGCCCGAGAGACTTGAGAGATTGATGACTGAGTTGGGGCCTGTTTCCGAGTTGTGAGTTACATTTATGGGATCGGGCTACACATCACAGCAATTGTTTATGGGATAGGGCTGCACGCCGCAGCAGGCTTTATTGACTTATTATGGGATAGGGCTGGATGCAGCAGCATTCCATGTTAGCTTATATTAGCGCTTGGGCAGGATCCGCCCCTCCAGAGTCTAAGATACCAGTAGTGAGCGCAAGTACCGAGTGCCGAGTGATTGAGTGTTGAGTGATTGAGTGTGAGACAGTGAGATTGAGCACTATGAGAGTGTGAGCACATGAGTTAATCACTGTGATGCATTGCATTTAACATGCATTCTTGACATACAGGCATAGAGATGCATTTCCTCATGCTATATGGTATTGTGATATTCATGACTTCACATGCACGTTGACATGTAGGCATAGAGATGTACTTTCCTCATGCTACTTGAGAATGAAATATCTTATCTGTTGTTGATAGTTTTTGGGAAAATCACAGTTTTCTGATATACTCATATTTTGGTGATTTCGGTGAAAGATTTGGGTTTCACTGTTATACCTAAAAAGTCTGCCTATTTTCCGTAATTGTGAATGAGCTGAGCATCATATCTTTGAGTTATTACTTATACTATTTTATTATATTGTTACGAGTTGTTCTTGGCTATTGGTGTTAGACTCTGACTATTATCCAAGCTCGTCAGAGTTGCACAGCGGAAGCGTGGTGGGCCCATAACCCACAGGTCCTAGGATCGAAACCTGGCTCTGATACCACAGTATAAAGAACAAAGCAAGGGACTCCGTGAAAGCAAGCTTAATCGTAGGTAGGAAACCACAGTACAAGGAACAAAGCAAGAGACTCGAGGAAAGCAATCTTAATCATAGGTATGAAAGTTTTCCTACAAAAAGGGGGCTGGCTCTTGCCAAGCAACACCAAGGGGCTGGCTCTTGCCAAGCTACATAAACAGTTAATTTGTTTATAGTCGCAAAAGTTTTCCTACAAAGGGGGCTGGCTTCCACTTGCCAAGCTACACAACTCAGAAAACTTTTGTACTATAACCAACGTTAGCTGTTCATAACTCAAAAAACTTTCGCACTATAATAAGCTAACTTTCAAAGAGTGCACTTACTCTATTTTCATACATGGACCGTACTACAATAAGCTAACTTTCAAAGAGTACACTTACTTTATTTTCCTACATGGACCGGCCTTTCCATCCATTCGAAAGAAAGAACAAGAGGGAAATTTAGAAAGAACTCATATGAAATATATCACAAGAGATTTACAAAGAGTACAAGATAATTCTAAGTTTTTTCTAAGATCTACTGATTTTTCTAAGATCTACTGATTTTTCTAAGATGATCCTACAACTACTACAAGGCCTCCTTTATATAGGACTAGGAGGTTATTACAAGACAAACATTCTAGATAAAGCAAACCTATCTTACATGGAAAACCTATCTACAAGTGGGTCCTTCTCGGCATGTGAAGGACTTTAGGCAAAACCACTAAAAACACTTGAAAGCATGTGAACGGGGTGAAATATACATGGTGTAGCATGCGAAAGCATGTGATGCCATATGAATGTACGGTGTTGCATGTGAAGAAGCATGTGGAGGCATGTGAAAACAAGGTGAAATGGGGCCCGGATGGCATGGAAAGAGGTGGAAATTTGTCTTGGCATGGGTAGGATATTTTTTTGAGTGTTTTTGGAGGATTATGGTAGGAAAACAACGTAAAGTGGGGCCCGGATAGTATAGAAAGATGTGAAAATTTGTCTTGGCATGGGTAAGATATTTTTGAGGATTTTTTGGGTTGGTAATGGAGGATTAAGGTGGGATTAGCAAGGATTAAGACAGTAACGCCTGGAATTTGACGGTTCTTCTCTGCTATGTTCCTTCTCTTTAGGATTGAGGGATGTAATCCGCAACCTTAACCTGGAAATGTCATGAGTGATTTTTTCTCGGATGACTTCATATGGTATTTGATATTCTTTTTCAGCTTCCCGGACTCTTTCCCAGTGAGGATGGGTATTGGTATAATTCCAGCATGCCCATTCTTTTGGCCATATCTCTTTTGGGATGTACCTATTTTGGTAGAAAATGATTCTTTGTGCCTCGCTATACTCTTCTTCCATTGATAAAATGGACACGGGAAGTTTCCACCAGAATGATGCCTCTGCTTGTGCCTGGACTTTTCCATTAATGATCTTTACTGGCCTATGAAACATGAATATTTTTGCTGCGTAAGAATCACTGAAATATTTCGTCCAATATCTTCTAGGCTTGAACCATAGTAAAAATACTCTAAGGGCTGGTGCAATGGTATCAAAATCCTTGAAGACGTTGCATTTGAATTCCATGAAAATATAATATTGATGGCATAGGTACCAGAAAAACCATAACAATTCTTGTGGAAATCCTTGGCTTGAGCTATGAATGTATGGCAGAACAGATATTCTGGATTGACACCATAAGGCTTGAGAATGGATCCTCCATATTGTCGGAAAACTTGGAGCTCATAATAAGTTCTTCTTTCCATAATAATTGACGGATCAAAGGGATCCATGAGGTTGAACAACTCCGGTGGATGATCTCTTGGCTTTAATGAACTAGTTCCCGGCGTGGATGATCAGGTGCTTGACTTGAAACTTGTAGGGAGAGAACCATTGCACCCATCTGAGAATCTGAGGATTGGGGATAATTTTTGAATTTATCCGGATCATTTTGGGAAAGCCTTCATATCCATTTCTACTAGAAATTCTGTATGGATAAGGAAGAAATTGAATTTCTTGATTCCATTCTTTACTGCAAGAATTTCTTTGAAAGTGGAATGATAATGTTGCTCGGCATCTTTAAACTTTCCACTGGCGTATCCACATATTTTCCGCTGGCCATCTTTTTCTTCAAATAAAACAGCACTCCAATATTCATGGCTGGCATCAGTTTGCAGTATCTTCTTTCCATCTGAAGGGATGTAGAGGGACTTGACATTTTTACATATCTCCTTTATTTTTCTGACTGCTTCATCCTGTTTTTCTCCCCATGATGGTGCATTTTTCTTGAGCATCTCTATGAGCGGTGAAATGTATGAAGAGATATTTGGGATGAAATCTCTTACTTTATTTATTACACCCAAGAACTGTTGGATCTTCTTTGTTGTGAGGTTGGTATCCGAAAATTTAAATAATTCCTGACATATATGCGGTCCTGGACTGTATTCACCACGAGCAAAATGCATTCTGAGAAAATCAATCTCCTTTTGAGCAAGAACCATCTTTTTTGTCGAGAGCATGATTCCGTACCGTGTTACTAATGTCTCAAATTGACGAAGAAAGTTGACATGTTCTTCCATTGTATCACGAAATAACAGGATGTCATCAATGTAGACTAAGGAGGTATGGAGTATGGGTTGGAAGATTTTTATCATGGCTTTTTGAAACAAGGAAGGTGCAGTTTTCAACCCGAAGGGCATGACTTTCCACTGGAAGTGATGATCGAGGATGCAAAATCCCGTTTTGGGTCGTTCTTCAGGGTGGATTCCCAATTGCCAAAATCTTGATTTTAAATCAAACTTGGAAAAGTATTTGGCCTTGGCTAAGTGGGAGAAAAGAGTGAGTTTATTTGGGATGGGAAATTTATCATCTTGGACGAAATGGTTTAGTGGCTGGTAATTAATAACTAACCCGAGTTTTCCTCTTGTCTACTCAGCTCTTTTGTTGACATAAAATGCTTCGCATGCCCATTGTGAATCCGATGGCTCTATCAGATCAAACTCCAAAAGTTCTTCGCATTCTTTCTTTGCAAGCTGAAGATGATCTGGATTCATGCCTGAATGACTGGCTTTTGTCGGATTGATGTTTTCATTTTTCTTGAAAGGGAGCTTGATAAAAAACTCTTGGTTTTTCCATAATGGGCTTTTTCCTTTCTTCATGAAATCCTTGTGGGATTCAGCACATGAATGTTCAATGAGATTTTGCTCAATCTCTTTGACTTGTTCATCATCGGTGATATGGAATAGCCTTGGAATCTCGGAATAAGGTCTGAATTGCTTTTTAAAATTTATCCCGTTAGCCTTGACTTGGAGTTGGTCTTTAAGTTGCCTGTAAATGTCGAATCCAATAATAAGATCTTTTCCTGGCACATCAGATCCTAGCAGCTTGGTTCTGTACTTCAATGCTGGAAAGAACTCAATTGTGACCGGGTGCTTTGTAATGACAGTTGTGGTTAAGATTGCATTTGATGCAGTGTTGAAATCCTTGAAATGCGGCACCCATTGATCTTCAGGAAGAACAGCAGGATTTATCAGTGAGGATGCAGCTCCGGTGTCGATGAAAGCAATAACTCGAGCTGGTTTATCCCATTTGGATGAATAGACTTTGAGTTCTACTTGAGGAACGACTGTGAGAGCATTGATCTCTTCTCGGGCTTCGATCACTGGTTTTGAAATCTGGTACTGATCATTTCCTTGGTCTTCATAGATATCAAGAGAGAAAATAGTTTCTTCATTGGGTTCGTCATCCACAGAGAATATGGATTCAAGGTCCTCTTCTTTTGCAAGATGTATGCCTGTGTAATCTTCAATTTCTTCAAGGAGTTTGACAGATCTACTTGATTGGGGACAATTTTTTGCAAAATGTCAAATGTTATGGCAAATAAAGCATTTGTCCTTCTTGTGAAAATTTCCTGGCTGTCTGCGTCTGAAATATTTTGTGCGCCTCTTGGATCTTGGTCGTCCATCTGGAATTCTTGGCCATCTAAATCTTCTGAATTCTTTCTGTCGTCTGGACGTGCTGCAAGAACATCCTTATCCGGTGATTAGATTAGTTTTGCAGCATGCTTTATCAAGCGCTGGATTGTGCTGGACAATTTGCTTTAGGGCTGAGCGTTTTGTACAAATGTCATCTAATGCGACGAAAATAGCCTGCCTGATGTAACAAATTTGTGGGATGGTTATGGACTGGAACTTTTCTTCAATGATGGTCATGGTTCAACTTGCCAACAACTTTGAAAGGGAAGAGACAAAGGCTTGCTTCAGATTGATATCTCCGCCGATTTCAAAGTATATCTTTGCCATTTTTTGAAAGTGTCTGTCAATGTCATTTCTGTCGAATGACACACACTTCATCTCGAAGAGCTGTCTTCGAATTTTTTCCTGTCTTTGCCCAGTATCTCCGCAGAAAACTTCATGTAGGATTCGGATGTTGAAGGCAAAATCTTGGGAAGTAAGAAAAATATTTTTGTCTTGAAATCCAAGTGCGTTCCACCAATCTCTAAGGATTCCTGAGAATCGTGAGGTGAGTTCTGACAGGATGACATACCTTTCTCTTTCTGCCAAATTTTTGGTCACCATCCAAGTATAGAAGTCTTGGATCCTCTAAGGCCATTTTGAAACCTTGACGTCGTCTAAGGTGAAAGTATGGAAGCCGGTTCCAACTGACTTGGACGGCATGGGCTCATATCTTCTTTCTGGGATTAGCTCATCTGTCATGCCTTCTTGTTCGTCATCTACTTCAGATACTTCTGGCTCTCTTGGCTGGTTTACAAATATTGGGGTATTGTCATCTTTGGAAGAGTTTGTTGTGGATTCATTGCTTGATTGAGAGCTATCTTCTGTTGATTCATCTTCTGATGAATTTAGAGATTCGGACCATGGAGTCTCTTTTTCTGATATGCATCTTGGCTGAGAGACATAGAGGTCTTGAGCCTTCTGGTCTGAAATCATTAGATTTTCTGGGTTGGACCCTTTTGAACATTCTGCATGGTCACGCCTTTTCTTGGCTTGTTTTTGTGCTGCAAGGGCATCTTTTCTTTACCAAATCAGTTTTGCAGTATCAAACTCTTGTTCTTCTTTTATGGGTTGGGTAAAAGAGAACGGATTTTGTGAGGCAAGTGGAAAAGTAGAAAAGGTGTTGTCTAATTTAGGTGGGGAATATGGTTGTGGAGACATAGGGAATAAGGTAGGTTTTGAAGGGACAACTGGGGTTGTTTGTGGCTTCAAGTGGTCATTTCTTAAGAGCTGAATCTGTTCTTTGATGGAAACCGTCTTCTTTTGTTGTTGTTGGAAGAAGTGGAAAAGTGAAGTTCCTGGCGGACAAATTTCATATTGTAAATTTGCCAACCTTAGTTCCAATGCTTTGATTAGTCCTTCATGGCAAGACGATGTTTGCTCCATCTTTTTCTCAATTGTTTCCACCTTGCTCATCATTTTGTTTTGTGTATGAGCCACGTTCTTTATGGTATTGCCAATGTTGGTCAGAACTTTGTTTTGGCAGATGGAGTTTTCGGATTGCCAGTTTATTGTTGCCTCGATGTCACTTGTTGGGGGTTTTTCTCTAGTAGGCAGCACTACGTTTTTCTTGGGAATTTTTGGAGCATGGCTAATTCTCCCTCCTTTTCTAAAGGTTGTAGTGAAGGAAAATCGTGGGTATGACTGGAGCTTGAAGAACTCAACATGAATATCTGTGGTTGCGGGGGATTTTTGATTTTCGAAATTTGTGAAGTTTTAGGTTTTGGTGGCATTTTAGGTTGTGAGGTCTGAATTGGTGGTGAATCAGGTTTGGGTGTAGGTTCGTTATCCTCCCAACTTGGAGTGAATTTTTCTGATAATTTTGGCCATTCCTGGGGTTTGTAACTGACAAGAAATTCATATTTACCTGGACGGCTTAATGAGCCAACTGAAGGGTCTTTATTTTCATATCTGGCTCGAAATTGTTTTCAGTGGTTTTCCCCCTTTTCTTGGATTTTGGCTTGGTTTTGTTGAGGCTTAACTTTTCTCCATTTTATTCTCCATTTGAATCTTTGAAACAGTCTTCACAATCGCAATCAAGATCCCAAGGGCAGTGTCCCGTAAAGGGGCATTTGAACCACCAAGTTCTTGTTCAATTTTTGTCGAAACTTCAGCACCAGTCGTGTTCTTCCATGATGCTTTGTATATTCCAAAAGAGTTCTCCGTCAGGTTCAGGGTATGTATCTGTTGTATCTTTGGGTTGGATCATTTGGCAAGAAAAGATGGTTTTATTGGGTTTTTTGAGGTGGGAATGGTCGAAGCTTATGCAAACGGTTTTGTCATGTCTTTTGGTAAAAGTTGGTTCACCAGATTGTAGGGATTCCTCCAGTTCTCTTAACTTTTCATAATTTGTGATCCAGGAATCAGGACAAATTTTGACAAGTTCATCTCTCGAAATTTGTTTAGGTATTTGGGTGCACATGGTGTTTCCTTTGGTAGAATCAATATTTAGGAGTAAGGCATTTTCTCCTCCGGGAAGGCAAAGATCCATGGCATGATTTTGGACTCGCCATGCCATTTGGTGATGAAGAGTGGCTTGGATGGAATATTTTGGCTTGAGGGGCTCCTTGGATTTGGACTTGGATTCTTGATCCCATTCTTTACTGCAAGAATTTCTTTGAATGTGGAATGATAATTGTTGCTCGGCATCTTTAAACTTTCCACTGGCGTATCCGCATATTTTCCTCTGGCCATCTTTTTCTTCAAATAGAACAGCACTCCAATATTCATGGCTGGCATCAGTTTGCAGTATCTTCTTTCTATCTGAAGGGATGTAGAGAGACTTGACATTTTTACATATCTCCTTTATTTTTTTGACTGCTTCATCCTGTTTCTCTCCCCATGATGGTGCATGTTTCTTGAGCATCTCTGTGATTGGTGAAATGTATGTAGAGATATTTGGGATGAAATCTCGTACATAATTTATTACACCTAAGAACTATTGGATCTTCTTTATTGTGAGGCTGGTATCCAGAAATTTAAGTAATTCCTGACATATATGCGGTCCTGGACTGTATTTACCTCGGGCGAAATGCATTCCGAGAAAATCAATCTCCTTTTGAGGAAGGACCATCTTTTTTGCTGAGAGCATGATTCCGTACTGTGTTACCAATGCCTCAAATTGACGAAGTAAGTTGACATGTTCTTCTAATGTATGATTAAATAACAGGATGTCATCAATGTAAACTAAGGAGGTATGGAGGATGGGTTGGAAGATTTTTATCATGGCTTTTTGGAACAAGGAGGGTGCAGTTTTCAAACCGAAGGGCATGACTTTCCACTAGAAGTGATGATCGGGGATGCAAAATTCTGTTTTGGGTCGTTTTTCAGGGTGGATTCTCAATTGCCAAAATCCAGATTTTAAATCAAACTTGGAAAAATATTTGTCCTTGGCTAAGTGGGAGAAAAGAGTGAGTTTATTTGCTATGGAAAATTTATCATCTTGGAGGAAATGGTTTAGTGGCTGATAATTAATAACTAACCTGAGTTTTCCTCTTGTCTGCTCAGCTCTTTTGTTGACATAAAATGCTTCTCATGCCCATTGTGAATCCGACGGCTCTATCAGATCAAATTCCAAAAGTTCTTCGCATTCTTTCTTTGCGAGCTGAAGATGATCTGGATTCATGCCTGAATGACTGGCTTTTGTCGGATTGATTTTTTCATTTTTCTTAAAATGGAGCATGATAAAAAACTCTTGGTTTTTCCATAATGGGCTTTTCCCTTTCTTCATAAAATCCTTGTGGGATTCAGCACATGAAAATTCAATGAGATTTTGCTCAATCTCTTTGATTTGTTCGTCTTCGATGATTTGGAATAGCCTTGGAATCTCAGAATAAGGTCTGAACTATTTTTTAAAAGCTATCCCGTTAGCCTTGATTTGGAGTTGGTCTTTAAGTTGCCTGTAAATGTCGAATCCAATAATAAGATCTTTTCCAGGCACATCAGATCCTAGAAGCTTGGTTCTGTACTTCAATGCTGAGAAGAACTCAATTATGACCGAATGCTTTGTAATGACAGTTGTGGTTAAGATTGTATTTGATGCAGTGTTGAAATCCTTTAAATGTGGCACCCATTGATCTTCAGGAAGAGCAGCAGGATTTATGAGTGAGGATGCAGCTCCGGTGTCGATGAAACAAATAACTCGAGCTGATTTATCCCATTTGGATGTATAGACCTTGAGTTCTACTTGAGGAAAAATTGTGAGAGTATTGATCTCTTCTCGGGCTTCGATCACTGGTTTTGAAATCTGGTACTGATCATTTCCTTGGTCTTCATAGATATCAAGAGAGAAAATAGTTTCTTCATTGGGTTCGTCATCCACAGAGAATATGGATTCAAGGTCCTCTTCCTTTGCAAGATGTATGCCTGTGTAATCTTCAATTTCTTCAAGGAGTTTGACAGATCTTCTTTATTGGGGACAATTTTTTGTGAAATGTCCAATCTTATGGCAAATAAAGCATCTGTCCTTCATATGAAAATTTCCTGGCCTTCTGCGTCTGAAATATTTTGTGCGCTTCTTGGATCTTGAATGTCCATCTGGAATTCTTGGCCATCTGAATCTCCTGAATTCTTTCCGTCGTCTGGACGTGCTGCAGGAACATCCTGATCCGGTAATTAGATCAGTTTTGCGGCATGCTTTGTCAAGCGCTGGATTGTGCTGGATAATTATCTTTAGGGCTGAGCGCTCTGTACAAATGTCATCTAATGCGACGAAAATAGCTTGCCTGATGTAACCAATTTGTGGAATGGTTATGGACTGGATCTTTTCTTCAATGATGGTCATGGCTCGGCTTGCCAGCAGCTTTGGAAGGGAAGAGACGAAAGCTTGCTTCATTTTGATGTCTCCGCCGATTTCAAAATATATCTTGGCCATTTTTTGAAAATGTCTGTCAATATCATTTCTGTCGAATGACACACACTTCATCTCGAAGAGTTGTCTTCGCATTTTCTCCTTTCTTTGGTCAGTATCTCCGCAGAAAACTTCGTGGAGGATCCGGATGTTGAAGGCAAAATCTTGGGAAGTAAGAAACATATTTTTGTCTTGAAATCCAAGTGAGTTCCACCAATCTCTGAGGATTCCTGAGAATCGTGAAGTGAGTTCTGACAGGATGACATACTTTTCTCTTTCTGCCAAATTTTTGGTCACCATCCAAGTATAGAAGTCTTGGATCCTCTAAAGCCATTTTGAAACCTTGACGTCTTCTAAGGTGAAAGTATGGAAACCAGTTCCAACTGGCTTGGACGCCATGGGGTCATATCTTCTTTCTGGGATCGGCTCATCTGTCATACCTTCTTGTTCGTCATCTATCTCTGATACCTCTGGCTCTCTTGGCTGATTGACAAATATTGGGGGATTGTCATCTTCGGAAGAGTTCGTCATGGATTCATTGATTGATTGAAAGCTATCTTCCGTTGATTCATCTTCTGACGAATTTACAGATTCGGACCATGGAGTCTCTTCTTATGATATGCATCTTGGCTGAGAGACATAGAGGTCTGGAGCCTTCTGGTTAGAAATCATCAGATTTTCAGGGTTGGACCCTTTTGAACTTTCTGCATGGTCTCGCCTTTTCTTGGCGTGTTTTTGTGCTGCAAGGGCATCTTTCCTTTCCCAAACCAATTTTACAATATCAAACTCGGGTTCTTCTTTTACGGGTTGGGTAAAAGAGAATGGATTTTGTGAGACAGATGGAAAAGTAGAAAAGGTGTTGTCTAATTTAGGTGTTGGGAATAAGGTTGTGGGGACATCGGGAAAAAGGTAGGTTTTGAGGTGACAACTGGGGTTGTTTGTGGCTTAAGGTAGTCATTTCTTAGGAGCTGAATCTGTTCTTTGATGGAAACCGTCTCCTTTTGTTGTTGTTGGAAGAAGTGGAAGAGTGAAGTTCCTGGCGGACAAATCTCATATTGTAGATTTGCCAACCTTAGTTCCAACGCTTTGATTAGTCCTTCATGGCGAGACGATGTTTGCTCCATCTTTTTCTCAATTGTTTCCACCTTGCTCATCATTTTGTTTTATGTATGAGCCACGTTCTTTATGGTGTTGCCAATGTTGGTCAGGACTTTATTTTGGCAGATGGAGTTTTCGGACTGCCAGTTTATTGTTGCCTCGATGTCACTTGTTGGGGGTTTTTCTCCAGTAGGCAGCACTATATTTTTCTTGGGAATTTTTGGAGCATGGCTGATTCCCTCTTTTTCAAAAGGTTGTAGTGAAGGAAAATCGTGGGTATGACTGGAGCTTGAAGAACTCAACATGAATATCTGTGGTTGCGGGGGATTTTTGATTTTCGGAACTAGTGGAGTTTTAGGATCAGGTGGCTTTTTGGGTTGTGAAGTATGGACTGGTGGTGCCTCGGGTTTGGGTGTAGTTTCACTATCCTCCCAACTTGGATTGAATTTTTCTGGTAATTTTGGCCATTCCTGGGGTTTGTAACTGACAAGGAATTCATATATGAGCCAATTGAAGTGTCTTTATTTTCATATCTGGCTCGAAATTATTTTTCAGTGCTTTTCTTCTTTTTCTTGGATTTTGGCTTGGTCTTGTTGAGGCCTAAATTTTTTCCATTATATTCTCCATCTGGATCTTCGAAACAGTCTTCACAGTCGCAATCAAGATCCCAAGGGCAGTGTCCCGTAAAGGGGCATTTGAACCACCAAGTTCTTGTTCCATATTTGTCGAAGCTTCGGCACCAGTCATGTTCTTCCATGATGCTTTTTATATTCCAAAAGAGCTCTCCATCAGGTTCAGGTTATGTATCTGCTATATCTTTTGGTTAGATCATTTGGCAAGAAAATATTGTTTTATTTAGTTTTTTGAGGTGAGAATGGTCGAAGCTTATGAAAACGGTTTTGTCATTTCTTTTGGTAAAAGTTGGTTTAGCAGATTATACGGATTCTTCTGGTTCTCTTGACTTCTCATAATTTGTGATCCAGGAATCAGGAAGAATTTTGACAAGTTCATCTCTTGAAATTTGTCTGGGTATTTGGGTGCACATGGTGTTTCCTTTGGTAGCATCAATATTTAGGAGTAAAGCATTTTCTACTCCGGGAAGGCAAAGATCCATGGCCTGATTTTGGACTCGCCATGCCATTTGGTGAGGAAGAGTGGCTTGGATGGAATCTTTGGCTTGAGGGGCTCCTTGGATTTGGATTTGGATTTTTAGCACTTCGGTTAAGTAGGGATCATAGAGGGACATGTTGAAGTTTAGAAAGATTGTTATGAAGACAGTCCCAGCATTCAGTGTAACCTCTGCAGTACCCAAGTTTGCATGTTGGTACTCCAAATATCTTGTATCTAGAAGAAAAAGTCGAGCTACTACAAGCTGACCTTTTCTTCCGTGGTATGTTAAGGCGACTCGGATAGCACCAAAATGGATATGGGTAAACCCATGCTCTCTCCATTGTTTGGGAAAATCATCTGGGATTTGGAGAGTAATAAATTGTTCCTCTCGGGTGGCAAGAATAGGATGCTGGTCAAGTTTTGAGGCAGCAACATATTACTTGACTCCTTTTGGTCTTTGTTGGACAAGGGAACGAATTTGTGTCCAGGGTGCAAATGATTTTTTGGCGACGGCAGAATAAGGTTTTATGAGAGGTAGTTCGGTGGAAGACACTTTTTGTTCACCTGGTAGGATGTCTACTTCATAGAGATAGTCATATTTTTTGGACAGGTATTTATACAGAGTAGGGGACATGTTCATTTTTGCTAAAGACGACGAAGATGGAAATGACTCAGACATATTTAGTAAATTGTTCCTCCCTCCGAAAGGATGGGCTGGCTCTGATACCACAGTATAAGGAAGAAAGCAAGGGGCTTCGTGAAAGCAAGCCTAATCATAGGTACGAAACCACAGTACAAGGAACAAAGCAAGAGACTCGAGGAAAGCAAGCTTTATCATAGGTACGAAAGTTTACCTACAAAAAGGGGGCTGGCTCTTGCCAAGCTACACCAAGGGGTTGGCTCTTGCCAAGCTACACAAACAGTTAATTTATTTATAGTCGCAAAAGTTTTCCTACAAAGGGGGCTGGCCTCAACCTTGCCAAGCTACACAACTCAAAAAACTTTTGTACTATAACCAACGTTAGCTGTTCATAACTCAGAAAACTTTCGCACTACAATAAGCTAACTTTCAAAGAGTACACTTACTCTATTTTCCTACATGGACCTTACTATAATAAGCTAACTTTCAAAGAGTACACTTACTTTATTTTCATACTTGGACCGGCCTTTCCATCCATTCGAAAGAAAGAACAAGAGGAAAATTTAGAAAGAACTCATATGAAATATATCACAAGAGATTTACAAGGAGTACAAGATAATTCTAGGCTTTTTTCTAAGATCATTACAAGATGATTTTCTGATGATCCTACAACTACTACAAGCCCTCCTTTATATAGGACTAGGTGGTTATTACAAGACAAAAATTCTAGATAAAGCAAACCTATCTTACATGGCAAACTTATCTACAATCGGGTCCCTCCTGGCATGTGAAGGTCTTTAGGCAAAACCACTAAAAACACCTCAAAGCATGTGAACGGGGTGAAATATACATGGTGTAGCATGTGACGCCATGTGACTGTATTGTGTTGCATGTGAAGAAGCATGTGGAGGCATGTGAAAGCATGTGAAAACAAGGTGAAATGGGGCCCGCATAGCATGGAAAGATGTGGAAATTCGTCTTGGCATGGGTAGGATATGTTTTGGGAGTTTTTGGATGATTATGGTAGGAAAACAACGAGAGGTAGGTCCCGGCTAGTATGGAAAGATGTGGGAATTTGTCTTGGCATGCGTAGGATATTTTTGAGGATTTTTTGGTAGATAATAGAGGATTAAGGTGGGATTAGCAAGGATTAAGGAAATTATCCTGTATCGATCACTGAATTGTCTTCCAGGCATCTTTTCGAAGACCTTGTGAAGTAGCGCCTGGCACTTGACGGTTCGTCACTGCTATGTTCCTTTCCCTTTGGACTGAGAGATGTAATCCGTAACTTTAATCGGGAAATGTCGTCAGTGATCTTTTCTTGGATAACTTCATATGGTGTTTGATATTCTTTTGCAGCTTCCCGGACTCTTTCCCAGTGAGGATGGGTACTGGTATAATTCCATCTTGCCCATTCTTTTGGCCATATCTCTTTTGGGATGCACCTATTTTGCTGGAAAATGATTCTTTGTGCCTCGCTATACTTTTCCTCCATGGATAAAATGGATACGGGAAATTTCCACCAGAACGATGCCTCTGCTTGGGCCTGGACTTTTCCATTAATTATCTTTACTGGCCTATGAAACATGAATATTTTTGCTGCATAGGAATCACTGAAACATTTAATCCAATATCTTCTAGGTTTGAACCATAGTAAAAATATTCTAAGGGCTGGTGCAATGGTATCAAAATCCTTGAAGACGTTGCACTTGAATTCCATGAAAATATAATACTGATGGCATAGGTACCAGAAAAACCATAGTAATTCCTGTGGAAAATCCTTGGCTTGAGCTATGAATATATGGCAGAACAGGTATTCTGGATTGACACCAAAAGGTTTGAGAATGGATCCTCCATATTGCCAGAAAACTTGGAGCTCATAATAAGTTCTTCTTTCCATAATAATTGACAGATCAAAGGGATCCTTGAGGTTGAACACCTCCGGTGGATGATCTGTTAGCTTCAATGAACTAGTTCCTAGTGTATTTGAAAACATAAAGATGTGGCTGTTTGGCTTCAGTTTTGCTGGAGAAAATCTTTTTGAGAATTCTTCCGGTCGCGATAGAAAATCTGCGAGGATATTATCCTTTCCTTTCAAGTGCCTGACTTGAAAATTGTATGGAGAAAACCATTGCGCCCATCTGAGAATCTGAGGATTAGGGATAATTTTTTAATTTATCCGGATCATTTTTGGGAAAGCCTTCATATCCATTTCTACTAGAAATTCTGTATGAATAAGAAAGAAATTGAATTTCTTGATCTCATTCTTTACTGCAAGAATTTCTTTGAAGGTGGAATTATAATGTTGCTCGCCATCTTTAAACTTTCCACTAGCGTATCCGCATATTTTCTTCTGTCCATCTTTTTCTTCAAATAGAACAGCACTCCAATATTCATGGCTGGCATCAGTTTGCAGTATCTATTTTCCATCTGAAGGGATGTAGAGAGACTTGACATTTTTACATATCTCCTTTATTTTTTTGACTGCTTCATCCTGTTTCTCTCCCCATGATGGTGCATGTTTCTTGAGCATCTCTGTGAGTGGTGAAATATATGTAGAGATATTTAGGATGAAATCTCGTACATAATTTATTACACCCAAGAACTGTTGGATCTGCTTTGTTGTGAGGCTGGTATCCGAAAATTTAAGTAATTCCTGACATATATGCTGTCCTGGACTGTATTCACCTCGGGCGAAATGCATTCTGAGAAAATCAATCTCCTTTTGAGCAAGGACCATCTTTTTTGCTGAGAGCATGATTCCGTACTGTGTTACCAATGCTTCAAATTGACGAAGTAAGTTGACATGTTCTTCCAATGTATGACTAAATAACAGGATGTCATCAATGTAAACTAAGGAGGTATAGAGGATGGGTTGGAAAATTTTTATCATGGCTTTTTGGAACAAGGAGGGTGTAGTTTTCAAACCGAAGGGCATGACTTTCCACTGGAAGTGATGATCGGGGATGCAAAATCCTGTTTTGGGTCGTTTTTCAGGATGGATTCCCAATTGCCAAAATCCAGATTTTAAATCAAACTTGGAAAAAAATATTTGTCCTTGGCTAAGTGGGAGAAAAGAGTGAGTTTATTTGGTATGGGAAATTTATCATCTTGGAGGAAATGGTTTAGTGGCTGATAATTAATAACTAACCTGAGTTTTCCTCTTGTCTGCTCAGCTCTTTTGTTGACATAAAATGCTTCGCATGCCCATTGTGAATCCGACGGCTCTATCAGATCAAATTCCAAAAGTTCTTTGCATTCTTTCTTTGCAAGCTGAAGATGATCTTGATTCATGCCTGAATGACTGGCTTTTGTCGGATTGATGTTTTCATTTTTCTTGAAAGGGAGCTTGATAAAAAACTCTTGGCTTTTCCATAATGGGCTTTTCCTTTCTTCATGAAATCCTTGTGGGATTCAGCACATGAATGTTCAATGAGATTTTGCTCAAACTCTTTGATTTGTTCGTCTTCGGTGATTTGGAATAGCCTTGGAATCTCAGAATAAGGTCTGAACTATTTTTTAAAAGCTATCCCGTTACCCTTGATTTGGAATTGGTCTTTAAGTTTCCTGTAAATGTCGAATCCAATAATAAGATCTTTTCCAGGCACATCAGATCCTAGAAGCTTGGTTCTGTACTTCAATGCTGGGAAGAACTCAATTCTGACCGGGTGCTTTGTAATGACAGTTGTGGTTAAGATTGCATTTGATGCAGTGTTGAAATTCTTGAAATGTGGCACCCATTGATCTTCAGGAAGAACAGCAGGATTTATGAGTGAGGATGCAGCTCCGGTGTCGATGAAAGCAATAACTCGAGCTGGTTTATCCCATTTGGAAGTATAGACCTTGAGTTCTACTTGAGGAACAACTGTGAGAGTATTAAATCTGGTATTGATCATTTCCTTGGCCTTCATAGATATCAAGAGAGAAAATAGTTTCTTCATTGGGTTCGTCATCCACAGAGAATATGGATTCAAGGTCCTCTTCCTTTGCAAGATGTATGCCTGTGTGATCTTCAATTTCTTCAAGGAGTTTGATAGATCTTCTTGATTGGGGACAATTTTTTACGAAATGTCCAATCTTATGGAAAATAAAGCATCTGTCCTTCTTGTGAAAATTTCCTGGCCTTCTGCGTCTGAAATATTTTGTGCGCTTCTTGGATCTTGAACGTCCATCTGGAATTCTTGGCCATCTGAATCTCCTGAATTCTTTCCGTCGTCTGGACGTGCTGTAGGAACATCCTGATCCGGTGATTAGATCAGTTTTGCGACATGCTTTTTCAAGCGCTGGATTGTGCTGGATAATTTGCTTTAGGGCTGAGCGCTTTAGATTTATAAATTTGTTTATATACATTTCAAACAAATGATGTATTTATTTCATACCATCTTTGTATACTTTAAATCTTAGAAGCTCATGATTTGTACTGCCAATCCTTGGGATTTTGTATAGAAGTTCAGTTAATGCATCATTTATTCTCCTAGTAAATCTCATTTGAATTGGATTGTTGCTAGCTGGCTTACCTAGCGGGTTGGTTTAGGTGTCATCACGACTAGTTTGATTTTGGATCGTGAGAATTTTTCACTACCAAATATCTGCAAACTCTCCCGTCTCTCTTATGCATGTTTGCATTGTTTTTCGAAGCTAAAAGTAAGCATCACGGTGTGATTTGCTCCGCCATTTAAGTTTGACGAAGTTCTGTGAGTTTGTAATGTCTCTACCACATAATACTCATTTTGTTTAATCTTGGGAGGAATTATTTCGAAACTTTTGGCAACTGTGAGGGGATTAAATTCCATAAGGACACACAAAAAACTTGTGGGTCGAAATTTTCTATTTTTATTTTCTTAAACAAACGTCTTCTAATTTTTTGGTTTTAAATACAGAATACTTAAGGAATTTAATATCTATGTGCGTTCATATTACAATCTAGTTTGGGAGACCAAAATCCTATCAATTTTTTACTCCCACTTTGGAGATTAAAATCTTCAGAGTTTGTACTCCAGTTTGAGATTAAAGTCTTTATGACTTTCTACTCAGTTCGAGATTAAAATCCTTCTGATTTTCTACTCGGTTGTGAGTATACGGATTGAAGATATAAAAAATTCACTGACTTACTAATTTTGGTTGTGTTATTTTCTTTTATAGGAAAATAATAGCAAATATGGAACAACAAAATAGTTATTTAATGACTAACACTGCTGCAATGATTACTACGTCTTCATGTCGCACAATCCATGCACCTGCGATGGCACCCGCAGAAAAGCACGAAAAATTTTCCGACGTAGATTTCGAGCACTAGCAGTAGAAAATGTTCTTCTACCTGACCACACTCAGTTTGCAGTTCTTTATCAGCAAAGGCATTCCAATCTTGGTTGAAAAAACTCTGGATAATGAGCGATTTGTGGTCACAGAGGCATGGAAGCATTTTGACTTTTTGTGCAATAATTATATCTTGAGTTGTTTGGAAGATGGTTTGTACAATATTTATAGTGTCATGAAAAATTCGAAAGAGTTATGTGTCACGACCCAAAATCCCAACCCTGATCGTGATGGCACCTCTCATGAAGACAAGGCTAGCCAATTCAAACTAAACTTCATTCAAACAGTTAAATAATACGAAAATAATATAAGTACAGTTTAATAACAGTAATTTGAGGAAAAATATAGTGAACCATCCCGACTACAGCCCACCGGGGGGTCACAAAGTCATGAGCAACTAATGAAAATCCTAATAATAAGATTACTATTATAATATCTTTGGCACAATTGTTGGAATACAGTGGAAACAAAAAGATAAAAGAGATACGGGGCTGCGGACGCCAACAGCTACCTCGTAGTCTCTGAATCGCCACCCTGACAGTAATAATCAATGTCTCGGAGCGGAACCGTTAAACCTGAATCTGCACACAGGGTGCAGGGAGTAATGTGAGTACTTCCAACTCAGTGAGTAATAATTATAAATAACAACTGAAGGTAAGAAAACACATAAGGTATACGGCAATCCATAATGAAATAATAAAACATGTAAATATCTCAAGTAAACAACATGAAGTGAAAGAAAACAGCATGACTAGCCACGTCATGTCTCGTGACGGCATGTCACCTAATCCTATGGGTACCCTGCACTCACTGTGGGGGGTGCAGACTCCGGGAGGGGCTTCTTACGGCCCAAGCGCAATATCTCGTACCAGCGTGCCACCCGATCCAATCTATCATATTCCGTGGCGGCGTGCCACCCGGTCCATTTATATCATATTCGTGGCAGCGTTCCACCCGATCCTATTTACATCATTTGAAAATTCATTTAATTTTCAAAACTGAGTTCAAGAAATGAATCAAATCAGTTAGAAAACAGTGATAAATTACCCCTGAAGGGTTCACATAACCGGCACGAAGCCCAAATATGACAATCAGCCCAAATCATGATAATATCAAATCAGTTCCAATCAAATATGTAGTAAAATCATCAATCGGGATGGACCAAGTCACAACCCCTAGAGTAAACAACCCCACGCTCATCATCGAGCGTGTGCCTCACTTCAATATAGCACTACGATGCGCAATTCGGGGTTTCAAACCCTCAGAGCATCATTTAAGATCATTACTCACCTCAAACCGGCTAAATCCTTAGCCCGCGACGCCTTTGCCTTTTGAATTGACCTCCGCGTGCATCGAATCTATCCAAATTCAGAACAAATACGTCACAATATGCTATGGGGACAAAGCCCAAGCGAAACTAATCGAAAATACTAAGAATTTCCAAAATTAGCAAAACCCGAGCCCCGGGCCCACTTCTCGAAATTCAGAAATTTTTACTTCATCGGGTTCCTTATCTCCTCACGAGTTCAACCATACAAGATTTATCGAATTCTGACATCGGATCGACCTTCAAATCTTAAATCTAAACTTAGGGTTTTTCACAAATTTTCCCAACTTAAATCATCAATTAATTGCTAAAAATAGTGATAAACTGAGGTAATTCCTCCAAAATTGAGTTAGGAACACTTACCCCGATGTTTCTCTTGGAAACCCTCCAAGAATTGCTTCAAAACTTGCTTCAATCCGAGCTCCCTAGCTCCAAATATGTTTAGAACGGTCAAATCCCCTTCTTTAAGAATTTACCCAAGAAAATCTCCTTTGGATATAGTTTTGAGGTTGATTTGCTGTGATTTTATGGTGTTTGGAGGTGTTTCTCTTTGTGGGTGACAAAAAATGGCTTTGGTATGGCAAATGGGCACTGATTTCTGTTTATAAAGGGGTCAAAAATCGAGACAAAACACCCCTGTCCGGCCCGATATGCGATCGCATACCTGTCGCATAACAGGTATGCGGTCCGCATTTTGGACGAATTTTCGACATTGAATTTGTCCAGGTTTCTGTCCTGGTATGCGATCTCAGCATGGTGAAATGCGGTCCGCATTTCATGTTTGCGTTTCGCATTTCGACTGCATTCTTGACGTTACATTTTGTTCAGTTCACTGTCTCAGTTTGCGGTCCGCATGTTAGGTATGCGGTCCGCATTCCTACCACATTTCTGACCTGAACTTTACCCAGGAACCTGCTTGGGTTTGCAATCTCCCTGTGAGATATGCGGTCCCCATTTGAGATATGCGGTCTGCATTCTCGCATCTGGTTTTTCTGAAATTTCCTTTTCCAACGACGAATTAGTCCGTTTAACCACCCAAAACTCACCCGAGGTTTCTAGAACCTCAACCAAACATGCCAACATATCCCATATCATTATTCAAAGTTGTTCCAACCATCGGAACACTCAAAACAACCTCTCAACACCCATTCGCGTCGGATTCAAGCCTAAGGATTTCAAAAATCCTCTAAGTCGCTCTTTTGATCTAAACCCAATCAAACCACGTCCGAATGACCTGAAACTTTACACACAAGTCCTAATTCACATATCGAAGCTACAACAACTTTCGGAATTCAATTCCGACCCTCGGATCAAAATCTCGCCTATCAACCGAAAATCACCAAAATTCTAACTTCACCAATTCAAGCCTACTTCTACACGGGATCTCCGAAATAAATTTCGATTTCACTCCTAAGTCATAAATCATCTCCCGAAACTAATCGAATCGTCTGAATTCTCATCCGAGCCTCCTAACTCATAGGTCAACATCCGATTGATTTTTTCGATTTAACCCTTCTTGAAAGAGACTAAGTGTCTCATTTCTTACCAATTTCACTCTGGACTCAACTACTCAACTTGGTTACGTAAAACATAGATAACGCAACATAATGAGATAGAAAATGGGGAAGACGGAGTGGTAACCCACGAGACAACTGACCGGGTCGTCACATTCTCCCCCTCTTAAACAAACGTTCGTCCTCGAACGAGTCAAGAAACATACCTGAAGTCTCAAATAGGTGAGGATATTTGCTCCGCATCTCTTGCACGGTTTCCCAGGTAGCCTCTTCCACGGAACGACCTCTCCACTGCACTTTCACTGAAGCTATTTCCTTGGACCTCAACTTCCGAACCTGACGATCCAAAATCGCCACTGGCTCCACCTCATAGGTCAAATCATCATCCAAATGAATCGTGCTGAAGTCCAAAATATGAGACGGGTCTCCAATATACTTCCAGAGCATAGAAACATGAAATACTGGGTGTACACTCGACAGACTGGGTGGCAAGGCAAGCTCATAAGCCACCTCCCCAACTCTCCGAAGCACTTCGAACGGCCCGATGAACCGAGGACTCAATTTCCCCTTCTTCCCAAATCTCATAACACCTTTCATGGGCGAAACTATCAGCAAGACCTTCTCACCAACCTTGTAGGATACATCTCGAACCTTTCTGTCGGCATAACTCTTTTGCCTCGACTGCACTGTACGGAGCCTCTCCTGGATTACCTTCACTTTTTCTAGAGCATCCCGAACCAAGTCAGTCCCTAATAGCCTAGCCTCACCGGGCTCAAACCAACCACCGGAGATCTACACCGTCTCCCATACAGAGCCTCATACGGAGCCATCTGAATACTTGACTAGTAGCTGTTGTTATAAGCGAACTCTACAAGCGGTAAAAATTCATTCCATGAACCTCCGAAATCAACAACACATGCATGCAACATGTCCTCCAGTATCTGAATGGTACGTTCTGACTGCCCATCCGTCTGAGGATGAAACGCCGTGCTCAATTCCACCTGAGTACCCAACTCCCTCTGCACGGCTTTCTAGAATTGGGAAGTGAATTGCGTACCTCTATCTGAAATGATAGAAACTGGAACACCATGCAGCGGGACAATCTCTCGGATATAAATCCTTGCCAACCGTTCTGAAGAATAGGTAGTACACACAGGAATGAAGTGCGCGGACTTGGTCAGCCGATCTACAATCACCCAAATAGCATCGAACTTCTTCAAAGTCCGTGGGAGTCCAACAACAAAGTCCATAGTGATCCGCTCCCATTTCCACTCGGGAATAGCTATATGCTGAAGCAAACCACCCGGCCTCTGATGTTCATATTTTACTTGCTGACAGTTGAGACACCGAGCTACGAATCCCACAATACCTTTCTTCATCCTGCTCCACCAATAATGTTGCTTCAAATCCCGGTACATCTTTGCGGCACCCGGATGAATAGAATACCGTGAGCTATGGGCCTCCTCCAGAATCAACTCTCGGAGTCCATCCACATTGGGTACACAAATCCGACCCTGCATCCTCAACACTCTATCGTCGCCGATGGTCACATGTTTAGCATCATTATGCTGGACTCTATACTTAAGGACAAGCAAATGGGGATCGTCATACTGACGCTCCCTGATGCGATCGTATAACGAAGACCGAGAAACCACGCAAGCCAATACCCGATTGGATTCCGAGATGTCTAATCTCACAAACCTATTGGCCAAGGTCTGGACATCGACTGCGAGAGGTCTCTCTCCAAATGGAATGTATGCCAAACTCCCCATGCTCACTGCCTTTCGGCTCAAAGCATCGGCCACCACGTTGGCCTTTCTCGGATGGTATAGTATAGTAATATCGTAATCCTTGAGTAATTTCAGCCATCTCCGCTGCCTCAAATTTAGATCCTTTTGCTTGAACAGATGTTGAAGGCTACGGTGATCATTAAATACCTCACAAGGTACGCCATACAAGTAATGCCTCCAAATCTTTAAAGCATGAACTATGGCAGCCAGCTCCAAATCATGCACGGGGTAGTTCTTCTCATGAGGCTTCAACTGACGAGAAGCATAAGCAATAACTCTACCCTCCTGCATTAGTACACAACCGATCCCAATTCTTGAGGCATCACAATACACGTTATACGAACCTGAGGCTGATGGTAGAACCAATATTGGAGCTGTGGTCAAGGCTGTCTTGAGCTTTTGAAAGATCTCCTCACATTTGTCCGACCATACAAATGGAACACCCTTATGAGTCAATTTGGTCAAGGACGATGCAATGGATGAGAATGCTTGAACAAACTGGCTGTAATAGCATGCCGATCCGAGGAAACTACGGATCTCTGTGACTGAGGACGGTCTAGGCCAACTCTAAACCGCCTCTATCTTCTTTGGATCAACCTGTATACCCTTGCTGGACACTACGTGTCCTAAGAAAGCCACTGAATCGAGCCAAAACTCGCATTTAGAGAATTTTGCATAAAGCTTCTCCTCCCTCAATCTCTGCAGTACAACTCGCAAATGCTCTGCGTGCTCTTCCTAATTACGCGAGTATACCAAAATATCATCAATGAATACCACAACGAACGAATACAGTTAAGGCCGAAATACATCGTTCATTAACTGCATGAACGCTGCTGGGGCATTTGTTAGCCCGAAAGACATAACAAGAAACTCATAGTGGCCATATCTAGTCGGGAGAGCAGTCTTAAGAATATCTGCATCCCTGATTTTTAGCTGGTGATATCCTGAACGGTGATCAATCTTAGAGAACACTCGTGTTCCCTGAAGCTGGTCAAATAAATCATCGATGCGAGGCAAAGAATATTTGTTCTTGATTGTTACCTTGTTCAATTGCCTATAATTGATGCACATTCTCATCGTGCCATCTTTCTTTTTCAAAAATAGAACCGGTGCACCCCAAGGTGACACACTAGGCCGAATGAACCCCTTATCTAGGAGTTCCTGAAGTTGCTCTTTCAACTCCTTCAACTCTGCTGGTGCCATACGATACGGTGGAATAAAGATGGGCTGAGTGCCCGGCACCATGTCAATGCCAAAATCAATATCCCTGTCCGGTGACATGCCCGGCAGGTTTGCAGGAAATACATCAGGAAAATCCCGCACAACTGGAATAGAATCGATGCTTGGAGTCTCAGCTCCAACATCCCTCACAAACGCTAGGTATACAAGGCAACCCTTCCCAACCATACGCTGGGCTTTCAAGTATGATATCACCCTACTAGGAATATAATCAGTCACGCCACGCCACTCGATTCGCGGCACACCTGGCATAGCCAAAGTAACTGTCTTAGCATGACAGTCTAAAATAGCACGACATGGAGATAGCCAATCCATGCCTAAAATGACATCAAAATCTACCATGCTTAGTAGCAATAGATCCACTCGGGTCTCCAGACTTCCAATACTTACTACACATGACCTATACATACGGTCTACAACAACAGTATCGCCCACTAGGGTAGACACATGAACAGGTAAAGCAAGAAACTCCCGGGGCGTACTCAAATAATGAGCAAAATATGAGGACACATATGAATAAGTTGAACCGGGATCAAATAATACAGAGGCATCTTTGTGGCAGACTGATACAATACCTGTAATAACGGCATCTGAAGCACTGGCATCTGTCCTGCCTGGAATAGCATAGAATCGGGCCTAGCCACCGCCTGTTCGCCCTCCCCCTCTTGGGCGACCTCTGGCTGCCTGACCACCACCCCTAGCTGGCTGGGCGTGTGGTAAAGTAACTGGATCGGAAGTCGAGGGTTGACCCCTCTGTTGGGACGATCTAGCACCACGATGAGGACAATACCTCCGCATGTGGCCCATCTCGCCACACTCATAACAGTTCGCTGGTGCACTAGCAAATGCACTCGGCATAGAAGGACCCTGGGCCGACGGAGCATGGGCTGGAAGGGCGCTGAGTGATGACTAACCCTGCTCCAACCCATGATAACCACGACCTGCAGATGCCCCACGATAATCTGGACGGGCTGGCTGAGCAGGCCTGAAGGAACGGCTTCTACCCTACTGAAACTGGCCCCTCGAAGGAGCACCACTGTAACTGCCCGATCCTCGAGGCCTCTTAGCCTCCCTCTCCTCTCGCTCCTGACGGCGAACCGTCTCAATCTCGCGAGCTATATCAACCACCTCCTCGAAGGTAGCACCCAATACTCTCTCCCTGGTTATGAGGATACAGAGATGATAGTTAAGGCCATCCACAAACCTCCTGATCCTTTCACGATCAGTCGGTACCATCAAGACAGCATGTCGAGCCAACTCAGAAAATCTTGACTCATATTGTGACACAGTCATATCCCCCTGTCGCAGCCATTCAACTATCTGCGCAGCTCCTCTCTGCGGGACTGCGGCACATACTTCTCCAAGAAGAGAGCGGATAATTGTTGCCAAGTAAGGGGCGCTGCATCAACCAGCCTACGCCTCTCATACGCCTCCCACCAATTAAAGGTAGCTCCCGTAAACTGAAAGGTGGTGAATGCCACACCACTAGACTCAAGAATCCCGGCTGTCCGGAGCATTCGCTGACACTTGTCAAGAAAACCCTGGGCATCCTCGCCGCTCTGCCTCTACCACGACCACGACCACGACCGCATCCACGGCCTCCGGTGGTCTCAGTAGGTGGCACTGGTGGTCATCCACCTCGTCCGGTAGTCTGCGGCCTCACCATCTATGAGAGAACAGGATAGTAGAAGTTTTAGTACTCGGATCAACAAGTTCGCACGATAAGAATTTCAAGAATACAGAATTTTCCTTAAAAGGTTCTGCAGCCTCTCGAAGATAAATATAGACGTCTCCGTATCGATCCGCGAGACTCTACTAAACCCGCTCATGACTCGTGCGACCTATGTAACCTAGGCTCTGATACAAGCTGTCACGACCCAAAATCCCAAACATGATAGTGATGGCGCCTCTCGTGAAGACAAGGCCAGCCAATTCAAACTAAACTTCATTCAAACAGTTAAACAATACGAAAATAATATAAGTACGGTTTAATAACAGTAATTTGCGAAAAAATATAGTGAACCATCCCGACTACAACCCGAACCGGGGTGTCATAAAGTCATGAGCAATTAATGAAAATCCTAATAATAAGATTACTATTACAATATCTTTGGCACAATTGTTGGAATATAGTGAAAACAACAAGATAAAAGAGATACGGGGCTGCGGACGCCAACAGCTACCTCGTAGTCTCTGAATCACCGCCCTGACAGTAATAATCAATGTCTCGGAGCGGAACCGTTAAACCTGAATCTGCACACAGGGTGCAGGGAGTAATGTGAGTACTTCCAACTCAGTGAGTAATAATTATAAATAACAACTGAAGGTAAGAAAACACATAAGGTATACGGCAATCCATAATAAAATAATAAAACATGTAAATATCTCAAGTAAACAACATGAAGTGAAAGAAAACAGCACGACTAGCCACGTCATGTCTCGTGACGGCGTGTCACCTGATCCTATGGGTACCCTGCGCTCACTGTGGGGGGTGCAGACTCCGGGAGGGGCTTCTTACGGCCCAAGCGCAATATCTCGTGACAGTGTGTCACCCGATCCAATCTATCATATTCCGTGGCGGCGTGCCACCCGGTCCATTTATATCATATCCGTGGCAGCGTTCCACCCGATCCCATTTACATCATTTGAAAATTCATTTAATTTTCAAAACTGAGTTCAAGAAATGAATCAAATCAGTTAGAAAACAGTGATAAATTACCCCTGAAGGGTTCACATAACCGGCACGAAGCCCAAATATGACAATCAGCCCAAATCATGATAATATCAAATCAGTTCCAATCAAATATGTAGTAAAATCATCAATCGGGATGGACCAAGTCACAACCCCTAGAGTAAACAACCCCACGCTCATCATCGAGCGCGTGCCTCATTTCAATATAGCACTATGATGTGCAATCCGGGGTTTCAAACCCTCAGAACATCATTTAAGATCATTACTCACCTCAAACCGGCTAAATCCTTAGCCCGCGACGCCTTTTCCCTTTGAATTGACATCCACGTGCGTCGAATCTATCCAAATTCGGAACAAATACGTCACAATATGCTATGGGGACAAAGCCCAAGCGAAAACAATCTAAAATACTAAGAATTCCCGAAATTAGCAAAACCCGAGCACCGGGCCCACTTCTCAAAATTCAAAAATTTTTACCTCATCAGGTTCCTTATCTCCTCACGAGTTCAACCATACAAGATTTATCGAACTCCGACATCGGATCGACCTTCAAATCTTTGGATATAGTTTTGAGGTTGATTTGCTGTGATTTTATGGTGTTTGGAGGTGTTTCTCTTCGTGGGTGACGAAAAATGGCTTTGGTATGGCAAATGGGCACTGATTTCTATTTATAAAGGGGTCAAAAATCGAGACAAAACACCCCTGTCCGGCCCGATATGCGATCGCATACCTGTCGCATAACAGGTATGCGGTCTGCATTTTGGACGAATTTTCGACATTGAATTTGTCCAGGTTTCTGTCCTGGTATGCGATCTCAGCATGGTGAAATGCGGTCCGCATTTCATGTTTGCGTTTCGCATTTCGACCGCATTCTTGACGTTACATTTTGTTCAGTTCACTGTCTCAGTTTGCGGTCTCGATGTCAAATATGCGGTCCGCATTCCTACCGCATTTCTGACTTGAACTTTGCCCAGGAACCTGCCTGGGTTTGTGATCTCCCTGTGAGATATACGGTCCGCATTTGAGATATGCGGTCCGCATTCTCGCCTCTGGTTTTTCTAAAATTTCCTTTTCCAACGATGAATTAGTCCGTTTAACCACCCAAAACTCACTCGAGGCTTCTGGAACCTCAACCAAACACGCCAACATATCTCATATCATTATTCAAACTTGTTCCAACCATCGGAACACTCAAAACAACCTCTCAACACCCATTCGCGTCGGATTCAAGCCTAAGGATTTCAAAAATCCTCTAAGTCGCTCTTTTGATCTAAACCCAATCAAACCACGTCCGAATGACCTGAAACTTTACACACAAGTCCTAATTCACATATCGAAGCTGCAGCAACTTTCAGAATTCCATTCCCACCCTCAGATCAAAATCTCGCCTATCAACTGAAAATCGCCAAAATTCTAACTTCACCAATTCAAGCCTACTTCTACACGGGATCTCCGAAACAAATTCCGATTTCACTCCTAAGTCATAAATCATCCCCCGAAACTAATTGAATCATCCGAATTCGCATCCGAGCCTCCTAACTCATAGGTCAACATCAGGTTGATTTTTCCGATTTAACCCTTCTTGAAAGAGACTAAGTGTCTCATTTCTTACCAATTTCACTCAGGACTCAACTACTCAACTTGGTTACGTAAAACACAGATAACGCAACATAATGAGACAGAAAATGGGGAAGACGGAGTGGTAACCCATGAGACAACTTACCGGGTCGTCACATTATGGAACGCACTTAAAGAAGTAAAAGATGGAAGATGCTGGACTTAAAAAGTAGCTGCCACAAAGTTCTTGGACTTTAAAATAGTTGACAGCAAGTCTATCATAACTCAAGTCCAAGATCTGCAAGTCATTGTTCATGACCTCCTTGATGAAGGTATAAATCGAATCAATATTTTTATTAAAGATATTGATTATATTTCTAATTATAAATTTATGGGTATAGGTATGGTCATAAATGAAGCGTTTCAAGTTGCGACATTTATTGAAAAACTACCTCCAATATGGAAGGACTTTAAAAACAACTTGAAACATAGGCGCAACCAAATGACGCCTGAAGACCTTATTATTTTCCAAAGGATTGAAGAGGATAACAAGGCTGCAGAAAAGAAGTCTCGTGAAAATTTAACAATAATGGGAGAAAAACAATGTTGAGGAAGCTTCAACAAGCAAAAAGAGAAACAAGTCATCTGGACCAAAGAATTATCCAAGCAAAAAGAATTTCAAAGGTAATTATCACAATCATGGAAAGGTTGGACATAAGGCTGATGACTACCGTGCACCAAAGAAGGACAAAAAGAAAAGCCATGCAAAAATGATTGAAAAGAACAAAGAAATTGAAAACTTGTTTGTCAAACTTTCTGAAAATGCAACTTGGCAGGAAATCCTAGAGAATGGTGGATAGGTTCTTTGGCCCCTCATCATGTTTGTGCTACCAAGGAGTTGTTTACTTCTTATGCTCCCGCTGGACCAGACGAGACAGTTTTTATGACAAATTTTGCTACTGCAAAAATTGAAGGAACGAGCAAGATAGCTTTGAAGATGACTTCTTGCAAGATTGTAACTCTAAACAATGTCCTTCATGTTCTTGAAATGCGGATGAAGTTGAAACGCAAAAAGATAAAAAATATCAAAATAATAAAAAGTGATAGGGGTGACGAATTTGAATCTCCTTTTGAAAAAAATATGTTTGGAATATGGCATTATTCACCAAACAACTGCTCTTTACTCACCGCAATCTAATGGAATTACAGAAAGAAAGAAAGAATAAAACTTTAAAGAAGATAAGTTGATAAGTACTGGTTTACCCCATAACTTATGGGGGGAAGCTATTCTAATAGCTAACGGAATACTCAATCGAGTTCCCCATAGCAAAATGCAATCCATTCCATATGAAAAATGGAAAGGAAGGAAATCCAACTTAAAATATTTTTAAGTGTGGGGGTGTTTAGCTAAAGTGAAAGTTCCTAAACCTAAAAGGGTGAAGATTGGACCAAAAATTGTTGATTGCATTTTCCTAGGATATGCAACAAATATTAAGGCATATCGTTTTCTGGTTCATAAATTGGGACTCAAATTTGTTGGCAATAAATAGAGATGCTTAGCCTCATTTTTCACCACCGAAAATCTGTAAACTCTCCCTCTCTCTTCTGCATTGTTTTTCAAAGCAAAAAGTAAGCATTATAGTGTGATTTGCTCCGCTGTTTGAGTTTGTCGAAGTTCTGTAGTTTGTAGTGCCACTACCACATAATAGTTATTATGTTTTATCATGGGAGGAATTAATCTGAAACATTTAGCAATGAGAGGATTAAATTCATTAAAGCCACACAAGAAACTTGTGAGCTCGAAATTTTCTTATTTTCTTAAAGAAACATCTTCTGATTTTCTGATTTTGAATACAGAATACTAACAGATAATACGCGTATCGCGTTGAGCATGTTGGACATGCTAGATCATATTGGAGCACATGAAATGTACTAGATATTGGTTGTGATTGAATCTTGAGCATGCCTGATCATCCTAGACTCATGTAGAGGCATCTATTTAGGTGCTACATGGTGCATAACATCTTTATATGTGGATTTAACTATTGAATTATATTCTGGTTATCTTGTTTGAGAAGCATTACTTATCCTATATTTGATTTTTGCACCTAATTGTTATATTTATTGTTCTTGATTATTTTTTCTGGTTTTATGTTGTTACGGACCACTCATGTTGAGAAGGTGGATGTAACATTTTTTGTCAAAATTTCGTCATTATTTCTTCGAGATTAGACTCGATACTTATTGAGTACACGTGGTTTTTATACTCATACTATACTTCTGCATATTTTTATGCAGATCTTGGTACTGGACCTAGTGGCATTCAAGAGGGTGCTTAACAGTTGATTAGAGACTTTGTGTGAGCTGCCACTCTTGATTCGCAGCTTATGGAGTTCCATTCTTATCCATTTTAGTGTTGTTCGGTTCAGATAGTATTTTAATATTTGAAACTTAGTTGTACTCTATTTAGTTTCTCATGACTTCGTATTACCTCGTTCAGGATATTGTTATTATATTTTTCGTATTTGGTTGACGTTTTAAGACTTATTTATATTTTATCTATATCTTGATAGCGGATTATTCTTTATTTATTTTGCTTTAGTTGATTATAATTGTTGGTTTATTTAGTGGGTGAGATTAGATATCATCACTATCATTGGTGGGATTTTAAGTCGTGACACTTAAAATCTATTGAGAAAACCAAAAGTCATGTTGTACTAAAGAACTTTTTGGTACAAACATTATTCCTATATCAACTTGAAACAGCCGTTTAAGCTTCCTTCGCATATTATTATAAGCTTTATCATCCTGTTTTCCTTTTCGGTTGTAGCCTGTTATACTCATATTTTTCTTCCTTATAACCACTCTATTTAATATGGTTTTCTTTTACCTTCATTATATTTTACTTAATTTTGCCTCATCTAAGAAGATACAGTTAGACTATATAATAACTATTCGTTATAACAGTAATATTTTTTTCGGAATCGATCTTTTATGTTATATTTTATCTTTTTATAATAATTTTTTATCTATAATAGCAATACACATTTTTATAGTAGTACGCACTTTGTAAAATTACCCTCTATAACAACCATATAGAATTTCTAAGATTACCAATAATAAGCCTAAAGATTTTAATTTGATCAAATTTTAAATATATTTAAAAATATATCTATATTTAAAATTTTCATTTGATTCGATTAAAAATTGTGATCAAAATCTAAGAAATTTAGATTTTAATTTTGTCAAAATCTAAGAAAATTTAATCGAATTTGATTTGATCAATATCTAAGATGAAAATTTTAGAACATACTTCTATATTTATAATTTTCATTTAAGTCGATTAAAAAATATGCTTTTATGTTTTTGTTCCATTGCAGAAAAGGTTCTATCTTGTACAATATCTAATATTTGAAGATCTGCACATATAATCTATTCCATTAGATAAAGCTTTCATCTTGTATAATTCTTAAGATTCGAAGATTTGCACATATCTTTCTTAAAGTTTTTCCATCAATATTAAAAGAATTTAATTTTCTAGTAGCTTTAAAATGTTCCCTCAGAGTTTAAATTTTTATATATTTAGTTATGAATTTATTAATAATATATTACGTCTTTTCAAATAGTTAATTAGTGAAATGCATATCTATTGAGGTTTTAGATTTGAATATTTTTTATCTTTTATATGTAATATTTAAAAGGGTAAAAAGGATTAACTTTTAGATAATTTTTGTCTATATCAACTCGAAAATGTTTAAATATCAAATACTCTTATAAGTATATAGCAGCCATTCACTATAAAAACTTAAAAATATCAAAATAATCAACGTCGTTATTGAAAAGTTTGATTGTAGTAGTAATATTTCAAGACTTCAGTCCATTGTATACTTTTTAATTTTGTAATTTAGAGTATCAAGTGTAGCATTGAATTGTTATCTTAGTTACCAGTTCTCGATTGGTGATTCAGACTACCAACAAGATATTTGTAATTACTGCCACTTCTTTTGCTTTACAGTCTTGCGAGATAATTTCATCTCTAATTTTTGTAACATTTTCCCCTTCTTTTAACCGTTACAAATGTACTATAACTTGTTTATATATATTTTTAACATGAGCCTTCAATAATTTATTGTGATATATGATGATCGATTGATGGAACTAATTATGAAATAGGACTAAGCAACAAAGATTGCTTCCTGGTATTATAGATGCCTTCTTGATTACACTATTATTTTTATGCACAACACCTAAAGGCTAGTAGTTAAATCGGAACGTGATTCTTCTTTTGATTTGTGTTCTGCCAGTTTTTTCTATTTTCTTACTTTTCATTTCATTTTCATGCTATTTAAATAGAAGAAAATCATATAAAAAGAAAAATTCTATTATCTAATGGGATAAATATATCAATATACTTAAACACATGTATCTAATATATATATATATATATAATTGAGGGCATAGTCAAGGTGACTTGGCCCTTCTCTTTGGCCAAGAAACCTAATTATCCTTTTTCTCGTTTTTTTGTTTTTTTCCTCTCATTTTCTCATTCTATTCAATTTTCAGTTCTTATGTTTATAAATACAAAAGTCACAACTTTCCGTTCAACTTTTAACCGTTGCAATTAATTTAGGAAAAGTCGCATCAGATTATTGGCACCTCTCATACACCAAGAGAAGTATTTATTCTTCTCTCATTCTTTTACTATTCCTCCTTTTTTCCTAATTAGAGAATTAATCATATTCCCTATTTGTTGAATTTTACGTACATTACTAAGTTAAAACATAGAATAAGAAAATAAATATTAGTAATAAAACGTTATTTTCTAAAGACTCAGGAAGTGGAAAGGGAGTTGCATTAATTTGGAATACTAAAAGGTGCACGAAGGAGCAAGTTTCTCAAAATATAACAGCAATTTCTCATAAATGAAGCTATTGTTTCGACAATAAAAGCGTGTAAATTTTTTATCAAATTGTAAGAAGATAAGATAAGTATTTTCAAAAATGGACAAAGTACCCTTGAAGTTTACTGTGATGCTTTTGATTGTTACAATAAACTTGTGTCACTCTCTCTAATAGTGGAGAATGCATCTGTAATTGCTTCAATAGGTTCAGGCCCTCTCTCTCATTATCTTTTTTTCCTTATTCCCTCTTTAAAAGATTAACAATGGGTTCTTGCTTATTCATGATAAAAATAATAGTCTCACTCTTCAAGTAATATAGGATTTTAAGTCCAGATATCGTACCCACAAGGATTTATATCAACTACTTACTAACACACTAATATCGTTATTCAATCAAGCAAAATTCAAGTTCAATAGTTGATTATACTAAACTACAATTCTAAGTTATAACTAAAATATCAAATAACTAAGTGATTGTATTTACTCAAGAGAAACAAACATTCCAGGGTTGTGATTAATTTACCAATCTTATTGTGTTCTAATTACCTCTCCCTTTCATATAATTCACTCATGGTTGCTAATTAATCGATAAACGTTCTCATAGCCTTCTCCCAAAGTACTACTCGCCTATTCTCAATAGATCAACGCCTATATTCCTATGGAATCAATCTATTAAGAATGCAATAAGATCACGATATTTAATTAAGCACGGTGATTAGGTATATCCTATCCTAACCACGAATCCGCCCCTCCCCCCCCCCCCCNAAAGGTTAAGATCATGCCCTCTTCAACTCTTCTCTAATCCAAACACGGCTTTCCCAAGCATAGCATAGATAGTAAATAGAACCTAACTGTTGGTCAGACAATTAAGCAATTAAACACAAAATTGAAAAAACAATCATATATTAGTGAATTATAATCAAGGTAAAGTTAATATCAAACAACAACATTCATGGCTAATCACAACCCCAGAACAATGGGTGATTAGCCAATCATGATCTAATCAAACCAAAGTATGAGTTTTGAATCAATTGTAAAATACTAGAAAAGATTGAAGAAACTGAGAGTTCTTCCTTCCTCCCGATTCCGTTGTGTGTTTTTGCTCCAAAATCACGTCTCCCTCTCTAAAATTAGGTTTAGACTTCTTTATATACGTGTTAGGAAGGTGTAGGGCCGAAAATAACCGTGTCCTGGGCAAAATAGGAGAGCTCTGCATCATCGGCGCCCTAGGTAGCGCCAGGCGCCCACCAGGGCACTGCTTCTAGTGACCCTTCTGCCTTCCGCGCCACAGGTAGCGCCCAATTGCAACCTTGTCCGATTTTTGCTCCATTTTGGCTTAATTCTTTCTCGTTTCGCCCCCAATTGCTCCCGACTCATTCCTACACATAAAAATACCTCAAATT